>VDFB02090409.1:0-55927 GCA_007258455.2 Sequoia sempervirens | reverse complement strand
ATGGAAAAAATCTCTAAATACGGTCATACGGTCGTCAAATTTAAGCTCTGCCTCGTACCCCACTCTCCCTTTCTCTCCCACTCCCTCCATATCTCTCTCTCAAGTCATAATTTAAAAATAATATAATTTATATTTATATTAATATTAAAAATTAATTTTTAATAGAGTGGGTTCGATCAAACATCTTTAGAATGTTCGGTCGAACCCCATTTAAATCTATTTTTTTATTGTATGTTAAATGGGTTCGGTTGAACATTGGTTTGGTCGAACCCCTATTCAACTGAACATTTTTTTTTTGTTCAGCCGAACCAACTTATTTTCACCTTCATCCCCTGAGGCACCAAAATTGCTGAGAATGAAAATGGAGGAGATATCAGAAACCCAACTGGTATCAGGTTCCTCTCAAAATGAGCTATCCAAAAAATATAAGTTTAATATGTTTTGATTATATTATCTATTTTTTTTTTAAGTTTTATTAAATATAGATTTTTTCACCGAAAAACAAAACTCTTTGTTCTGTAATAGGAAAATATAAGATTATAAAAATAAAAATAAAAATGAGTGCACCAGATATTGAGTCCTTGATCCAACAAAAAGAATTTCGACACATATAGTTAAAGTTATGGTCGTATATGTCTCAATTGTAATTCGATTTGAATTTGAACCTGATTAAAGAAAAATATTCAATAAATAACTATCTAACCAAGTGGGAAGTACTAGATATCAGAGTTACAAATCTAAATTTGAAAGAATTGAATTTTATCTTTCAAGGAAAAAAAGTTATGCATTATACGGTGTGTGCCACTTTTTAAAAATACTATTTTTTGAAAAAAACCAATTTTCATTGGAGATGGAAAAAGAAGTGCAATCTGATTCCAAAAATTTTGAAAAAAATATTTTTAGAATCTATAGACAAAATGTGACAAGACTCTAGTTTGCATCATCTTCAAATTCCTCACGGTTTAACTGTTATAGGTGCCCGAATGTGAAGATTTAGTTAAAAGAAAAAAAATCAGTGTCTAGTTTGGCCAAAAATTGTAAACCACTATTATGGGATCACCCCTTGTGATATGTGCACTCCATAAGAGCATGTTTTCTTTTCTTTCCTTTCTCTCTTTCTCACACCACTATCATCCTCTCTACATTTTTACTCTACTCGACAATTCACTTTCCCTCTCATGTTGTCCTCTTGTTGTGCCCTACTCTCCATTCCTCTCCATCTTGTGTGCCATTTTAAGCCTCCCTTATGGAATTATCTCATATCCTCCTTTGTTGCACATATTTGAAGGTTTTACTCTCCAACCCATTCTCATGCCATTTTCTCTACCTTATTAACCTCAACACCCAACTCTCCAATCACCCATTATGACAGTGATGCACATTCCTATATTTGTTTCTTCTTCTCAGCTTGC
The DNA here is from genome assembly GCA_007258455.2 of Sequoia sempervirens. NCBI lineage: Eukaryota > Viridiplantae > Streptophyta > Pinopsida > Cupressales > Cupressaceae > Sequoia > Sequoia sempervirens. Next base: position 54,515 of record VDFB02090409.1, on the reverse strand, counting down.
AAACCTCCACACTTAACACCCTAGCTGCATTTGCTCGCAAGTTCCTAAGGAATCTTGACAAATCTATTTTGTGCATATTTTTCAATCTTTACTTTCCTTGAGACCATGTTTCCTTTCTAGACTTAGCATGTTCTTCCTCTACTACTTGATGTCTTTCTTTCCCAGGTGATTCCTCCTTCCCACGTCCCTTTCTCTCCCTCTGTATTTCTACACGCATATCCTACTATCTTCTATCTTCTACATTTTTCTTCTTCATGTCTTCCATCCAACTAATCTCTCTTGTTTTGTTTTTTTCTCTCTTTCTCTCACCATCCTCTTCCCTCCTCCTATCACACTTGCTACTATATCTTGAGAAAATATGCTTTAATATTTCTATTCTCTTCTCTTTCTGCATAATTTCTTCATTCATTTCCTCCACTTGGACTTGAATTTCTCTCCTCTCTTCCCCTTCTATGCCCAATTTTCTTTTTCCTTTTGTTTATAGATTTTCATCATATTTTTATTCTAAAAACATTACCCCTAAAAGATCATGAAAAGAAACTTAAATCAACTCCTTGTGTTTTTTGCGGTTACCCTTGGCCCCTCTTGTGTCATATTGGGCATCCTGCGCAAGAAGCCCCTCTTTTCTTGTGTGTATGGCCACATTTATTGCGGTTTTTTGTTTTAATATGCCTTCAATCGGCTCTAACCCAATAGTTCTTGCTAGTGTTAGCAGTTCGACAACATTGATCAATGGCTCCTCCTCCAAAAAAATGTCCCCAGAAATTTATTTTGAAAGTCTTTCACAAGGTAAGTTCTCTGATTCACTAGCTAATGCGGTTTTTCCTTTACCATATTTTGATACTACTTGTCAATGGCTTGAGCACTACACCCTTGTTGGGTATTTTTTTGGGAGAACTTCCCTTGAAAGTGTTCTTAAAGAATGGGTAAACAAGGCTTGGGTCCCTCATGGGGTTTGCCTTGATATAGTCCAAAATTTAACCAAGGGTTTCTTTTTGTTCCACTTTGCAGAGGTCAATCATGTGCAGGCTATCTTAGCCCATGGGCCCTGGTATGTCTAGTCTTCTCTGTTAGTTTTCTAGGCATGGACCTATGATTTTGTTGTCTTGAATGACACTAAGTTGCAGGTCCCAATCTGGATTGAATTCCCTGGTCTATCCTTGCCTTGTGTGCCTTTTTTGAATAATATAGCTTCCTCACTGGAGAGGGTTATTTGTATTGAGCCAGATAGGTTCTTTCAGGCCCAACCCCAGAAGAGGGTTTCTGCAGAAGTGGACCTTTCCAAAGATTTGAAAGACTCCATTGATATCCAAATTGGAGCTCTTTGCCACACCCAGAATGTCACATATTTTAATCTACCCAACATGTGTTATAGGTGTCAGTCAGAAGACCACAAGATTAAGGATTTCCCTTTAGTAGTGCCTAGTACACCTCCTCCACCACGAGATGCTAAAAAGCCTCATTCAACGACTACATCTGCTGCCAAACCTAATGTGAAATGGACTACAATTATGAACCAAAAGAATAAGTCCACTAGTTTTGGGTTGGGTCCCGTGACCTCTAAACCAGTGAAAGATGTTGCAAACCCTTCTATGAAGGGGAAAGAAGCTTTGGTTGGAACTGATTATGTTCCACAATAGCCTAGGTCGAAGGCTACACGTTGGTCGGTTGTTGTCATGTTAACACAGATGAATGTTTCTTCTTCTATGATGAGAGCTCAAAGGTAATCTCATAGCCCTTCCCCTCCTAGGGAAGAAGAGGAATATGTTCATGAAAAGTGGAGGATTTTCTCTCCATCCATCTAGATTGGATTAGTCCCGCTAGAATTTTTGCAGAATCGTTTCTCTTCTCTAAATGAAGAGGAATTGATTTTTGAAAACAAGGAGGAGTTTCACTCATGAAGTTCCTCTCATCGAATGTTCGAGGTATGACAAACCTCTCTAAAAAGTATTTTTTCAGAGATACCTTGTGTAAGTACCTAGTATTGAAGTGCTTTGTCTCCAAGAAGTTAAATTTTTTGGTTTTTTACTTGTTGTGGCTTGTCACTCTATTTGGCCAACCAGTAAAATATTTTGTACTACTCATGATGCTAGGCGTAGTGGAGATATCACTCTTTTGGCCCCAGGGTGGCACTCTTTTGTGGTCGACCACGGGTCTGATCCCACTCATCACCTCATCTAGATCCTTCTCAACATTGATAATCATTTATTTTGGATTATTAATGTCTATGCTTCTAATGATGTTGTGGAACACTCTTTGCTCTAGCAATGGATTGTTGATTCTTTACCAGTTGCTACCTGGTTACTATGTGTTGGCTTCAATATGGTAGAGATGGCATTTGACAAAGATGGCACTTTGCCATTCAGATGGATAGCTGGGGAAAGGGAGGCATGGTTTTATATGCGCAATAAATTGGGGCTTTTTGATCCCAATATTGGCTGCTGCCATTCTCATTCTTTTTGGAAAACTTGGTGTAATTACAAAGTCGGTTCTGAAAGAATATTTAAGCGCCTTGCTTATGCCATGATCTCACACAATTTTTTTGCTCTTTTGACAACTCTCTCCTGGTTAAATCGTTAGTGGATGTGACCTTGTCAGACCACTTCCCCATTTATTTTTGCATTGAGTGGGAGACTCGACAGCCTCATACGTGTAAAACTCATTTTTTTAAAACACATCTCTTCTCTTCCACAAGCCTACCTTGGCCCACATTCGCAAAGTCTAGAATTTGGAGTGCAGACTAGCTCATCATGTAGGCTGGATTAATTGGTGGAATGAGGCTATCATCCACACAGCTAGATTTTTGTGCATTTATGGGCATTAGCTGGCTATTTTTCATTAGTGGTCTTATGAGGCTACAACCACTAACCTCTGTGTTGCTACTAAGGATTTGGTGGCCAACCCTTTTTCTCCATCATTGCAAGTCAGGGTGGCAAAATTAAGGCACAAGAAACAAATTGCTGACAACTATGTTTCTAGAGGTTCACAAATCAAAGTCTGGTTACATTGGCTAAAAGTTGGTGATCGTGCCTCCAAAGAGTTTTTTTTGGCTCTACATGCCAGGCACTCATCCTCAAGCATTAAAAAAATCAAAGATGGCATTCAAGTGCTTTCTGAGCTGCTTGATATTCTTTAGGCCTTTATGTGTCATTATGAGCAAGTCTTCACTACACAAGAATTCACGCCTGTGCGACAGCAAGCCCTTCAGGATTGTCTTATTGTTGTGCCAAATAAGCTTTCTTCAACTCATAATTCTTTTTATGATCAACTATTATCAGTTGATGATTTCAAAGAGTCTGTCTATTCCATGGCTAATGACAAAGCCTTGGGAATTGATGGGTTCCCTTGTGAATTCTACAAAGCCATTTGGGACTATATTGGGCATGATCTGCATCAAGTTTACTTGGAATCTTTTCATTCTAATTCTATAGGTAACTTAATTAATAAAGGTAACATAAAATTCATACCTAAGCTAGGTGACCCAGAAGACATTTGCAATTGGATACTTATCATGCTTCTTAATGTCTCCTACAAGATTATTTCCAAGGATTTGGCTCTTAAAATCTGCCATCTTCTACCTCAGATTGTGCACCCAGAAAAAACTGGGCTTATTAAATCCAAATTTATTTTGGATAATATTATTTTTGTTTGGGAAGGAATGGAATGGGCCAGGCGTTTAAACCAGAAATTCATTTTCATTAAAATTGACTTTTCCAAGGCCTATGACTACATTGAATGGTCATTTATTCTTGCTATGCTGCAAGATTTGGGTTTTGGGCCCAATTTCATTCAATCTGTTTGAATGCTATTTGTGGATGCCTTAGCCTATATCACCATCAATGGCCATCAATCTTCTGCCTTTGGACTCTTTCGTTCCATTTAACAAGGGTACCCACTGGCCCCCTCTTTGTAAGTGCTTGCAGTTGTCAAAGGCTTTGGCTACCTCTTGGCCAATGCGGTTTCCTAGTAGCGGGTCAAGGGCATTTCTCTGCCCAACTCTCAGGCTCAGCTTGTTAATGGCCATTTTGCTAATGACTCATTCCTCACTCTTCTAAAGGAAGAAGACTCCATTGCGGTGGATCTTGAGTGTCTTAATACATTTTTCCTTGCTTCTGGCTCTGCCATCCAGTGGCATAAAACTTTGTGTTACCAATAGTCTATCTTTCCTTATCCACCTTGGTTGCAATAGTATGGATGCAAGTGGATTGGGATTGGAGAATTTTTTTGGTTTCTAGGCATTCATTTTGCCTTTTAGGCATCCCTGGCTACACTTTGGCAAGTCATGCTCTCCAGGGATGAGAAAAATCTTGCTTATTGGGTTACCAAGCCCCTCTCTTTGGTAGGGAAATTCCAGGTGTATTCCAAAATTCTAGCGGCCACCCATGTTTATTATTCTTCTTGCTAGGCCCCTTCTAAAGCTTCCTATGGCAAGCTTGAGAAATTGCTTAGAGACTTTCTTTGGGCCTCCTCAGAGTCTCACAAAGGGTTTCACTGTGTGGCTTGAGAATTCTGCTGCCTTCCCAGAGACTTGGGAGGTCTCGGGTTGTTGTCTACTCAACGACAAGGGACTGCTCTTTGTGTTAAATTGATTATTTGTCCCCTTACTAGGGATGAGGCCTGAATTTTTTTTCTCAAGCATAGTATTCAGTCTGGCTTCCTTGCCCATAGACTTGTTTGGAAGGGGATTGGATTTTAAACCCTTCTAGTCATGGAAGAACCAATCTAGATTGTTGGGACATTTGTGGCCAAAAGTATTTGGTGAGCCTGGGAGACTGTCAAACCCTGGCTCCATTGGGATGGCTTTGGTTTTCGTGATGGGCTTTCTCTCAACTAGCACAATATTTGGTGGTTGCCTCTTTTTTGCTTGCAATGGTCAGCCATTGGCTAAGTCGCCTGGGTTTAAGACACTCAACTTTCACAAAAAGTGTATCCAGACCCTGCAACAAATATTTCATAGACCCACCATGTGTAGTATGTTGTGGAAAGTTTTTCGTGCCCAATACAGGCTTCATAACCAAGACCGTGCTACTTATGATGGTCTAGTGAATGCTATTCCTGATGAAATTCTTCAGAAGGTTGGAATTTGTGGGACCAAACCTTGGTGGAAAGACTAGAAGTGGTATCCAAACACCCCTTTTAGGAATTATAAGCCTCGAGTTGGTTATAGGTGGCTTTCACCACATTTTCCTATGATTCATAGTTTGAACCAGAGGTGGCTTCTTCAATCTCCCGCTCATGTCTGGCGTAAAATATTTTTTGCCACTTGGTCTACAAGTGTTGAGCCAAAACTTTCCCACTTTTCCTGGTGTATTCTTTTCTAGGGCTTGCTTGTGGGTTCTTAGCTTGTTCACTTGGGGGTCCAAGACCCTCCCCTTTTTGTGGGCAAGTTGAGAATTTTAAGCATCTTTTTTCGTTTTCTCCCAGAGCCTAGTAGCTTTGGACTTGGATTCATGAATTTTTTTGGCTAGACCATTTCTCCTGGTATATGGTGTTGCTAGGAGATTCTTCCAAATTTCCTACAAAATTCACCTAGCTTTGGCACACTTTTAGGGTGGAAATTCTCTTCAATATTTGGAAAGATAGAAATGCTTGCATTTTTTCACATACTCAAATGGATATTCATGTATCTTTATATGCTAAAGCGATGATTTATTCTAATGTGCTTGTACAGGTTCAGGTGCAAGCTAACAAAGTTGCACTTGAGGTCGCTCACCTCCAGGTTTTTCTAGATCACTGGGGTAATGCCCCTTATACTATTGCTTGGGTCTTCACTTTGCACACCTCTTCCCATGGTCTGTCGCCCTCCAGGGGCCAACAATGGAGTGGCTCTGCACATCCCTGTTGCTAGCCTTCTCCTTGGTGAGATTCTTGCACTCCTCGGCGATACCGCTCTCCTCCACCATGGGCTAGCTAGGGGTGGCCTTCTGGCGGTGCTTCGGGGAGCAACGGTGGTGGTTCTAGGTGGCCTTCTGATAATCCTCCTGCTTCTGGCTCTGGTTGGCCAACCACTGGTAAAAAAAATTTGCGTTTGGCGCTTGCAATCTCGCCTCAACATGAGGAAGAAGATAAAGAGAAAAAAGATGTTGATGATGGTTGGGGTTGTCCTGTTGACGTCACTCCAAACCTCGTTGATGTATGGGGGAAAAATTTGGATGACAAAGAACCTCTTGGCTCTGTTGGCACTACTCTGGCTGCTTAATGGCCTTTTTATTTACTTTGTAATTTTAGACTTCTAGGCTTTGCCCATGTGACTCTCGGGGTGTTCCTTTTTACCACCCACCCTTTTTTTGTGAATATGTATCTTTATATTTGAATTAATATAGATAGCCACCTATTCATAAAAAAAAAATCAACTCCTTCGAAATGGGGTTGTCTAGTTGGAAGAATGGACACCATACCACCTTAATGGCATGACAGGAAATGGTCTTTATGGTGGTACTCAAGTCCTCACTTCTTTATAATTATGATTATTTATTGACAACTCTTTCTTTCCCCCCATGTTTTGAAAACAAATTTCTTTGTCCTTTTTTTATATTCGATGGATGACTATATTGTGCTGATTTTCTATCCTTGAATGATTATTATTTCTTTTTATTATAGTTTATATTTTTCCACATGGTCCCTACATAAAGATAGACCTCTCCAGATGGGTATGTGACAATGTCAAGGTATTGTTGGATTGGTTTGTTGCAGTTGTTTTTCATTAGTGTTTTCATGAATTGGTGAATGCAAATTTTCATCAACTAGTAAGGCATTCGCAATTCCTAGAAATTACAAAAATTACACTTAACCATTTTTGTTTATCTATTTAATTGAAAAAATTTACAATAAAAACTTAAAAAACAACCTCCTCAACCTCGAGGACATTGTGACAACACTTTGGCACCAATTTGGTGAAAAAATGACAGTTATATGGTTACTCTAGAACTTGAATGCTTTAAAACTATTGTATTCTACTATGTTTGTTGTTGAGAGGTTGATTTCAAGTGAACTCAATCTCATTATTTTTTTCCTTTCATGCTCATCATAATGCAAGTGTGTTGCAAGAACATTATAAAGTGCTCGTGTGATGTCTATTAGGGGACCAAAAAGTGGCATGGCAACTTTTTGATCCCCCACCTTTCTGTGCTTACCTTGTGAGCATATTAACTAAATATAACAAATACCCCCACCTTACCTACTTTGATTTTAGTGATATTTCTATAAGTTCTTACCATGTGGATTTTGGTTCCAAGAATTGCTTAAATTACAAAAAAAATATCCATTTTAATGGTACACAAGTACATGAACATGTTTTTGGTATGTGGGATATTTTTTTTAGGATAACTAATGTTGTTGCTAGTATTTATTGGCCTCATTATTTGGAGTTAAGTTCTCATTCTTCACTACACTTTAAATCCTAAAGATTTTGTACCATCTATAGTAGATATTTAATTTCTTTCCACCAAGCTAAAGGAAAAATTCAAACCATGATATTAAGAGTTCTTCCTTCAATATACATATTCTTGGTATTATCTTCTTGTGAACACCAATATTATGTCTTAATTCACTGTCATTGGTAGGTTTATATTTCAACTTTTACAAGGGGCTTTAAGATTGATTAAGTTTTGACATTTTTTAATTATAAGTAGTGCTACAAGGCTAGGTAAATTATTTCATGATGATGTCAACACCCTAAACCTTAAGTGATTCAAGATGAAGGTCAATAATAAACCAATACTCACTATTGGAAGAGCTACACAAATTAGGAATGAAGACTCCTACTGTTGAATAAATATAGAAAATATCATCTACCATTTAGGCAATATGGATAAATAGAAGGGAGGAATGTCTCTTGTTGGTATCAAGATTATATTTCTAAAGAAAGGAAGAATTTATATAATAGTAACAAGCTTCATAGTTTTACAACAAATTTTGGCATTTGAATATCATAAGATGATGACCCTTCACTTCAATAATAAACCATCTAACTATGAGTGTAGTATATATGGGAGTTAAGAAGGTATATATTGATATTAATAAAGAAAGGTAGGTGTAATTACATATCCCTCACATTTAGCTGTCATAAAACATCAACCTATGCAAAGCATATCCCATATGATCATATGCAACATCCCAACATAGGGTATATAGGTATCAATTTTTTTACTATGACCATATTCTTTTATACAACATTTCCATTTAGTGTCTATTTATCTACCATTATATTATAGGTAAATAGGAGCATAAATAATTTATAGGTAGTAAAGAAGCAAGGGTAAAAATTTGTACCATAGACAGAGAAATAGAAAATCCTAAGCCATGAGTAATTTTAGGAAAGTAAGGAGGTAGAATAAATAGCAAATGCAAAAGTTATAAAACTTAAACAACTAGAAGGAAATTGGTGAGTGCATCTACAAATTTTATGGCATAACACTCTACTATTGTCTTCCAAATGCAATGAATACTCTTCTCTTTCCTTCCCAATGCACCGTAACTCCAACTCCCTTTTGTTCTTCTTTTCCATCCCTCCTCACTCACACATTTTTCTCCAAAACCATCCATTTGTTCATTGATGAAGGGTCTACAAGGGTTTAAAGATTGTCAAGTGCCTCTTTTTCCATGTGACTTGTAGAATCTAGCCATCCATGGACTAGCATGACATTCTTATTAATGGTGTGACCCCTTCTTAGTAAATCCTACACCCTCTCCTTCTTATTGTGGATGTATTCTATTGTGGAAGGGGACGATTTTTCCATTAATTCCCTCTCCTCTTTTTCTTGCTACTCAAGAAAAGTGCCACGAATCACAACTTCTTTTCCTATAATCTTTTGTTTTCTCTTTCTCTCTTTATTTTTTTAATTTTTAATTTTGTTTTGATTTTCGATTGTCATGTTTTTTGTTTGACCACATGATGTCTACGTGGCAGGGATGTGACATTATATTTTCAAATTTAGGACATCTCATTTCTATGTATAAACATGATCAAATGAAAAGACTTGGTATATCATATCAAAGTTCAATGCTCATTCTACCAAGCATATAGATACTAAACGTGATTACTAATCCCTTCATGGTGATAATCTATTTATCAATATATATTGAACAATGATAACATACAATATCATATAACAACTTTAATCCATAACTAGCAAATGAAATCTATGAAATAGAACATCCCACATCTTGAACATAGATCACATAATAGGTTTAGTTATCAAATACCTCTACCAATATGATGCCTTTGTCTATAAGGAACCATTATTATAAAAGGGGTGTATGAAAACTGTGATAGGCTATAATATTTGTTTCATGGCATATAATATTCAAATTCAACCTTCAACTAAAACTCAAGCAAAACCACATACATTGTTTCCTTGAATATATATTATATTATACTAGCCTTTAATATTGCAATATTTATCAAATGGTAAGTGTTAAGTTTGAATTTTTTATGCTTTCTAACTTGCATGTGAGCAATTCCTCATTGACATAAATATTTGCATTATTCTATAATAACTATCATTGAATTTCACACAAAATTTATATGTAACATTGACATATTGATTGTGAATTTAGTCAAAGATAGGTTGACCATTATTATAGATCCTTTCTTTGTGTAACTAAACCATGTGAGTGGGTGAACCCTTTTATGGTCACCCAGTAGAACCTATACATAAAAAGATTACAACCCACAATTGGTGAGGAATCCCATTCACAATCTAAAAATGAAGCAATGGTGACGAAACCTACACAAGGAATGGTGATGAAACCTCTTACCTGTGGCACCAAAATAATCCCTAAACCAGCACCTCTGCATAGCAGTAATAGGAGTTCTGTGGTGTCTGTCGTCTGTGAATTCGTAGATAAGGAGATAAATATTTGAAAGGGCAAAAACATTTGAAGATATTGCAGATATTTACACCTGCTCAAAATTAAATTTAACTGAAAATAAGAGAAGATAAAATTTAAGGTGTCCAAAGTAAACAGTTGGCATTCTACGAAGACTCAACTTCAAAAAATCTTGGTGATCGCTTTGGAAACTCTTCTTTATGTGTTTAAAAATGAGAGAAAATGGAATTTGCAATGTTGCTTGTAAGACTGCTACACTTTGAAATTGAGTCAGTAGTTATTGCATTTGCTTATGGTATTTATAAAATAGATCGGCCTAAAACTAAGTAAATAAATGTTATATTTGGGGATGTAGGGCACTTTGACACGCAGGAAGGTCTCTGCGGGTCCTTTGTAATGGTGCAAGTAATCTATAGGAAGGAACGAAATGTGTTGGGCATTAATAGATGAACTGAGGGATGACGATGAATTTAATTAGTAGTCATCTTGTAATCCCACAGCCTAAACCAAGTGGTGAATTAATAATTGCATAATTATGGCTCTACAAAAGAAAGAGCTTCATTGAATTGAGAATCCTCTCAGCCTTCTTTTCAAAACCCATTTTGCACCTCATACCAATATCACTACAATGGATTCTACCTTTGATTGCAAGAAATGAAAGCCCATGCCTTGCAGCAAGATATACCAAAGTCTCTGAAAGTAGTTAATGCAATCCATATAAATTAATACAACAATATTTCTACTGATAAATAAATAGTCATAAGAACGTCTTACCAATTCTTTCCAATGAAAGTAGCCTGGTTGAGAAATACTTTACAAGATTACCAGAACTCAACATCTCATGTTGAAACAATTGCATATTCTTGGATTCCAGTCTGACATTTTTTTGGTAGTAAGAGGAGAAATTTGAATACAAGGCAGGTTATAAACATAAAACTTGCAGTAAAAGACAAGGTTGATTTCTATAGCCCCAAATCAATCTAGTGGAAGTATAATCTTCTGTATCAGAGGTTCCCAACAGAAATAAAGACTGATATTGGCATCCTCCCACAGTCTCTGTTTTCTAAGTTGTCTCCTGCTGTTAAGCTTCAAACCTGGATCCCATGAACAAAACATAAATTAAGTATTATAACTTGATAGCTTATGTAAACAGATACAGTTTTGTTTAATGTATCCGAGCCTTATAATTTGATAAACCCTAATTTCAAAAGTAGACATAAGCTTGTATAATTTGGGTGGATATTATTATTGATGCAATAGTGCTTGATACGGTCATGATTTGCAAGGTGAATTTTGAATCTACACAACTTACCTGAGCCATGCAGGAATGAAGAAGAGAAAACTGCTAAATGCAAAGACTAGTTGTCATGACCATATCATTTATGTGATGATTATCGTATGAATCGCCAAGGGATAGGTCCACAAGCTCTCGGATGTTCTCACTGTCAATCAAAGGCTTTGCTTGCATAAAATTCATTCAATTCTATGAGATTCGGTGGTCAGTTTGAAAATATCGGATAAAAGTAAATTGATAGGAAGAGAACAAATTTCAATTCTTTCTTATATATATATGTATCACTCCTGTAACTTAAAATGGATCTTTGATAGAATGGAACTTTTGCCATATATTGTTGCAAATGAAAAGTTAATTGTTCATTTTGTTGTTAGGTTTTGATGAGATTAGATGATCAACAGCTCAAATGCAAACATATCTGTTTTCTCATCTACAATTCCATGCATGAAATACTCTGGTCCAAGGTAAGTGCATTAATAATAAATTTTTTTGTTACGAGTCACATGAACTTTCTAACAAATTTTGGCATAAAAGAGCATCAGATATCAATTAAGTCTTCCTATTTAAAATAACTACAAAATGATTTAGATTGGAAACTTGAAATACAATTGTATGTTTTCCCATGACTATGACTAGAAACAAATCAAGCAGCATTCTAACCATTAGAAAATTCTGTTGTAGTTCCATGGTGAAAGGAAAGTACTAGTTCACACATACCAAAGTACACAAGAAACAAAAGTACCCACCCAAAAGTGTGTACAATGGGTGTGACTGTGATGTGTGTCCACTTCTTGGCGAGTCCAAAATCTGAAATCTGTATCACACAACAAGAGAAAACCATCAACCAAGGAAAACTAAAGGCATTGGCTTGCTAAGTTACCAATAAGAAGCAACCCTTAAAAGTTTAACCCTTAAATCAGAAACAGTTAATGAAATTCAATTCCTCCTTGAGAAGAGCTATATTAATATGGAAGTGGATAAATGGAGGTGGGTTTAGGTTCACCTAAGGGTTGAGGCTCATTCCAACGGGAGATAAAGAAAACGACTGACATTGGAAAAAAGCAAACAGCTGGAATTTTAGTTGAACACATGAATAGGGTTACAAACATAAAAAGCTACAAGAAGAGAAGTATATTTTATCCTTTTCAAATGGCAGTCGTTTGCTTTTTCCTTCCCGGCCGTTTGCTTTTTTCTTCCCAGCCGTTTGCTTTCATCTGCTGCTAGCCGTCTGCTTTATTCTCCTGCTAGCCGTTTGCTTGTTTCTCCAGATAATGAATTGCAAGAATTTCCTCCTCTTGTCTTTCCCTATATATACACATTTGCATAAAGACATTAAAAACATTCTTATAGTGAGCTTTGATGCAGTAGATGAGGAAGAGAAGTATATATTTTTTCTTATAGGAAGAGAAAAATGTTCAGCCATCATGATCTGCTGAGAGATTAGGAAAAGTGGTTGTTGAGGTAGATGACGAAACGTGCTCGAGAATGCATGATCTGCTGAGAGATTAGGGAAAGGACAGTTCAAAGACATGGTCTCCGTACCGCTTTTGATCACCGCAGAAAATTAGCTACATTGAGAAACAGGGGAAGGTAAGTTTTATGCCAATCAATATTTCAATAAGCAGGTGTTTGTACGCTAATTGTTTGCTGATTTTATGCCATTTTATGCGATTTAATATTTTAATAAGGTGTTGATTCGGGGAATTAAAGCCGAAATAGATGATTATTTTGAACAGCATATGGAGCTTGTGAGAAGGTCAAGTGGAAGGTTAAAAGAGGCATTTAATAATTCTTGATGTTGAAATCAATTGTATTACAGAAGAATTAGCCTGCTACTAACTTCATTCAATTCTCTGGAGTTCAGATATTTTCTTTAGGTTATGGTTATTTAATGTTCAGATTTTTTCTCTAGGTTATGGTTATTTAATGTTCTTTTTATGTATTTTCATGTATCTTTAAGATGGAATCTGAAGTGCAGTAGCCATTGTTAGTTGTGGATCCTACCAGATTGGAATTGATTTCATGTAATACCAATCAGTCATGGGAAAAGAAGATGGGAGATGCAGTATTATTGGAATCCAAGTTATGGCAACTTGCTGCATCCATAGTAATAGTTTATACAGCATGTCCACAGATGTTTTGTGGATGCTTGGGCAACTTGCAACTTGCTGCATCCTCATATAGGGATCCAATTTTTAGCTTATGGTCTCATGGTTTGTTTCCTAAATGCACTGTTACTGCTTATTTTTATAGCAATACAAAGTGAATTTTTATTAACTTCTAAAATTTTGCACTATCTACCCTATTATGATTTGTAGATACCATTCCATATTGTCTATTTTTATACCATTTTATAATTTTCTTGTGCCCAACCCTACACCTGCAATAACACTAACACTAGCCCTATAGATGAAAGACATTCTTTCTTCAATATATTAAAGGTATGATGGTTTATTTTGTTGCTCCTGTACATTAGGATTATCTATTTTTTTAACATATGTAGTGTTATGGTTGTTTAGATCAGCACAGTTGATGAGTTTATGAGTTTATGCAGTGTCATAGTCATACTTGTTTTTTATTTACAATCACAGATTCAACAAAAACATATATGAAAAGGTTTGAGATTTTCACAAGCACATTCATAAAACTATAAAGGTAAGGAATTACTATATCTGTGGGTGATTTCAGTGGTAGAGGAAAAGAATTATGATATCTGTGAGCAACTTCAGTGATAAAACTATAAAGGTAAGGAATTACTATATCTGTGGGTGATTTCAGTGATAGAGGAAAATAATTATGATATCTGTGAACAACTTCAGTGATAGGTTGTAAAACTTTTTAATATAGGTTAATTAGGGATACAACCGACATATGATAAAATACAGTCAGTAAATGATCATTAAAAAACTTGTTAAAAATGAAATACAAGGATTTCTTATTTATTTATTATTCTAATTAACCAAAACAAGTGTGTAAAACTTTTTAATATAGGTTAATTAGAGATACAACCGACATATGATAAAATACAGTCAGTAAATGATCATTAAAAAACTTGTTAAAAATGAAATACAAGGATTTCTTATTTATTTATTATTCTAATTAACCAAAACAAGTGTGTAAAACTTTTTAATATAGGTTAATTAGAGATACAACCGACATATGATAAAATACAGTCAGTAAATGATCATTAAAAAACTTGTTAAAAATGAAATACAAGGATTTCTTATTTATTTATTATTCTAATTAACCAAAACAAGTGTGTAAAACTTTTTAATATAGGTTAATTAGGGATACAACCGACATATGATAAAATACAGTCAGTAAATGATCATTAAAAAATTAAAAATGAAATACAAGGATTTCTTATTAGTTTCTGCCAAAGGAACTATAGGCACGGCGAGATCCTAACTAGTTATTAATGTTTTGAAATTCAACCAATCAAAATTAATGATTTTCTTTTATACATTATATTTGAAGTTTTTTCTAAAGTTAAATGCATGTTTTTTAACTTTTCTAATTTTCAAAATTATTTTTCTTGAATATTATTGGCTAAAAAATTTTAGGCGGGCGGATTATACGGAATTGAGTATAATATTTTTATTTTGCAATTTCATTGGCTTTTTTTAAGGCATTTTTTTCGCCACTTCTCAACTAATATTTGCACATTCGAGATGCAAAAATTATGGCAAAGATAAAGTTAGAAATGTTAATTTATAATAATTACAATATCATTCATAAATATATTTCTATAACTCATTTTTATTTTGCAATTTTATTGGCTTTTTTTTTTGCCACTTCTCAACTAATATTTATACATTCGAGATGCAAAAATTATGATAAAGTTAAAGTTAAAAATGTTAATTTATAATAATTACAATATCATTCATATAACTCATTTTTATTTTGCAATTTTATTGACTTTTTTTTGCCACTTCTCAAGATGCAAAAATTATGAAAAAATTAAAGATAGAAACTATTAATTTATAATAAAAATAATAACTATTTTTTAAATAACTTGATATTTGAAATCAACTATTTAAGATAAATATTTATTAATTCATTATTCTAGTTAATATTGATTCATTTTATTTGTTCAGATAAATGTTTAGGAGGAAGATATATTGATTGTTTAATTATTATAGTTAAAATTTATTTTATAAGATAAATATATAGAAGGAAGGTAAATTTATTTATTTTTTCTAAATTTTTATATTTTTCATTTTTTAGAAAATTTCATTTTAAATTATTTATGCAAAATTATTTAAGATAAATATTTTGAAAGAAGATAAATTTCAATACATTTTTAATATTTTTATTGTTAAAGTTCTTATTATTATTATTATTATTTCATGTATAGTTTTATATGGGTTAAGTTTTTATATCTTAATATTTTTTAAATTATTTATGCAACTATTTAAGATAAAGTGACAAATTTAAATATATTTTTTATATTTTCCATTTTCTCAAAAAAGTAAAATTCATTAAATATTTTAAATGATTTTGCATAAATAATTAAAAAATTATGAAAAAATTAATAAAATTATTTACTTATTATGAAAACATACATATTTATTAGAAAAATTTATATAAAATAAAATATAATCAATATTTATATAAAATAATATCATATAAATCCTAAACATATAGAATAAATTTATTAACATATAACATCACTAATGGAGATTAGGAATTGTAACCTTAAACCTAACCTTGATTGAATAATCTCATTTAATACTGAATAATCTCTCCAGTATATTATATAAATTAATATTGAGATATATAAACTAGTATATTTAATAATTGCATATTTAAAAATAAATCTTTTTATTAAATCATTGTTCTTACAAAATCTATTCCCATCAAAATCATCTAGAAATTGAACTATACTTACATTTTACACATAAAATAAAATTTATCATAAATTAACTACATGAAAATTTTATAGAAGAGTACAAACCTTTGTGTAAAATCTATAGTGAAGAGAATTATAATAATTTAAAATTTATTAATTTATCAAATTTTGAAAGAGAAAATTGTAAAGCAATTTGGTCAAATTAGGTTTAATTGAACGCGTACTAAATATAATATGAAAAGGCCTCCATATTTTCTATGTATTTTTCAAACCATGTGTCAAACATGGGAATCAACTATATGAAATTCTTCATTTTTTTTTTTTGTAATTATATCAATTTTTTTAACCTTTTTAACTTTTGCAAAAACATCTCTTTTGTTTTATTATATATTTAATATGTTCATATATCTTAATTCTTAATATTTGAATTTTTATTATACATATCTTTTATTATATCTCTTTCTTGTTTTATTATTAGTTCCTACCAAGGGAACTATAGGCACCACAAGTTTCTTAACTTGTTATTAATAATTCTATTTTTGACAAATGAGAGTTCTTTTTTTTTTATTTAACAAATATTTATGTATTGTTAAAGTAACATGCAAAATATATAACAAAACATATTTCATAAATTAATTTTCTCAAATGTAATTGGCAGGAAAGTTTTAACAAAACATATTTCCTAAATTAATTTTCTCAAATGTAATTGGCAGGAAAGTTTTGCCCGATAAGAGGGATTTATGCAGATCCATTATCATAGTGGGGATTCTAATGACAAATGGAAAGGGAAAATTCGGCAAAGAAATTGGAACCGTTATCAACTACGATATTATTTCAGCTTGGACAGTTTGAAAATCACAGCAAAGAAAGCAACAACTATAATATTGCATGCACTGGTGAGATGAAATTGGGAATTTCGATAAACATACTTACTTCAAATTTTATTGTGAATGCATATTTCACAGGTATTGAAGGGCATTGTTCAAATTCCATGTTATATTTTGCAGACTATTGAGATAGTAAACTGGTTTATCTCGGAGACATCTCCATGTCTAACATTTAAGATACCTCTTTTTCAGGTCTAACAAAAAGATTATCATTTATTCTTTGAGAACTCGACTAAATCTTTGAGAACTCCTCATCACCCAGCTGCTAACTGTGGTTTTCATTGCGTGCATGTTCTATGGTACCACTTTCAAGAAAAACACCATTTGCCAAAACATTCCTTTGCTTCACTTATCAGTATATTACCAAGTTTGAGATCACCATCCCCAAGCTCCACAGTTCTTCAGATGCTTTATACATTCTCTCATTGTTTCCAATAATTTATTTTTTAATTTCCGTCCCTTCAAGCTACCCCTTTCCATTATTATCTCTTCTTGTTCTTTGTCCATCCCCATATCCCCACCAACTTCGCAACCTTCTTCCTCAAGTTATTTCACATCATATAATGTTACTTGCCCCACTTTTATGTCTGAGTTGACATTTTCTGCAATGTCCAACACATTCCTTCCCACCTATTATGTGACGTTGATCACTAAATACACTCCCATGTCTTCCAATACAACAACATTAATTATCTAACCTCCTCCAAAACACCTATCGCCCTTTCAGAAATGTTGTATAGTCTAAGTTCTATGGAATGCACTATAAGCAAGAAATAGGGTGCAAGAAGCCAAGTGCTAGGTAAAATAATGTCTCATGACAACGAATTCAACACATTTTCCCAATTTTATCAATCCATGCTTCTTAACAATCCAAATAGCAAGTAGCGATAACATACCATATATTTTTTTAATGATGCCAATTCATAATAATTAATTTATCACTGCCAAGTAGGGACAATCAAATGAATAATTTGGTAAATAAGATGAAACGATTTAAGGTTAGAAAAACTAGTCATAAATTAGTTTTATTTGGCATTATATATTACTAAACATCGTTAAATCTCAAACCTCCCAAATATCATGTCCATTTTTATTATATTCTTATGTATTGGTGTTGAAACTTAGGGAATTATGGTAAATCTAAATTACAATATTTGGTTGGTAATAAATATATGAATAATAGTAATTAATTAATTAATAACAATTGTTAGCTTGCATTATCTCTCTCATTCTACTCTTCAATACAAGTTGAGAAGCATGGATATTTTCTTCAAAAGTCCCTTGCATGATCAAATTCTAGTAGCTTATTTAATTTGTTGACTTTTTTCTCCTATCACACTTTTTGGAGAAGTGGAAGTAAAAGATTTTACTCTAGTATTCCCTTGATGTCTGATGGTTCTTCTCTATATCACGAAGGTATACTAACAACAACTAAATGTTATGGTCAAAATTAAACTTTTTAGAGACCACAAAGAAACTATAGGAATATTAGATAGGGCAACATATATACATCAAATGCAATTCTAACTATATGAACTATGTATTTGTGTGTGGATAATTTCATGTACAACACCCTTAGATGGCTAGATACTTCTTCTCGATGATACTCAAATAACAACAATACTGTAGTTAGTCCTTTCCCAAAACTTGAAATATAATCACATTATTTACAACATTAATATCTACTATAAAATTAACATTCAAACTTAGCTTATATCTTTCCATAATATTAAATGTAACTCATGATTAACATAATTAACCACCTTATTCAAAGATCAACATAGTGATTAAAGTATTCCCATCAAAATTTAAACACAAACATAAGTGATTATATCATGGTGCAAAATTAAGGCTATGACATCACTTTGATAAAAAAATATCTCAAGTTTGTTCAATGAGGTCTTCTCTATGTTCATCATTCTTCAAACAAGATGTGGGCCTATGAGTGGACTTGAAACGTTTGGATTAGATTCCAAAACTTGGGTCCCTCTAGGGCCTCGATTCTTGCTCCCTCTTTGCCTCTATGGCTTTGTCTCTTTGGTTTGTGAGTTCCTTAGGTAGACCCTAGACCAAGGAACTTGAAGTCTTGATGTCTAAGTTCCTCTCAATCTCCTAGCCACTTTTAATTTTTCCCTTTTTTCATTGTCTAGTTTCCTCATCAAGCCTTGGGCCTATCAAAGAACCTTGAATGATGAATCCTAAGGGTCTTGATGACAAATTTCCCTAAACTCTTGATCCTTGATCCATCTCACAAATCAATCTTCGTGATCTTTCCCTATTCCTTTGTTTCCAATTAGGCATAGACCTAAAACCTTGGAACTCTAGGTTCCAAATTCCAAGTTCCATTCACACCTCAATCCATTAGATTTTTTATTTTTTAGTAATAATAAAATTTCCTTGGAAAAATAATCAACCTTATATTTTTATATTGATAACCTACTTTTAGTAAAAAGTATACGCTAATTAAAATAATTATTTTTTTGTAAAGTATACTCTTTTAGATCTACAAAAAAAGTATTTTTATTTTTTTAAATGTATTATTTATTTAGTCAAAGTTCGGTGTGATTGTACAAAAACCATACAGTATGTATTAAATGGATGGTGTCATAAAACTACTTGGGTCTATTTGCAACACAATCAAGTTAAAGCTTCAACAATAGTATATGTGCTCGAGAGTCTCTAAGTGAACACCACTTGGCCAACCCTAGTACACTTGGCATGTACTACCTAAAAAACTTTGGAATCCACTTCCAAGATAGTTTTGAGCAAAAATTTAAATATTTTTTACAAATACTTTGAAATCCACTGCATTCCATGCTTATTACACTAGAATCTATAGGTTTTTTGAATTTGCGGTAGAGGAAATTTTTAAGTCTATATACACATATCATGTAGATGCCTAAAATATTCCCTAGTCAATCATCACCAATCCCTAATTGGTAAATTTCATCACCTAGGCCTAACTTCCTTCACCTAGTCCTAATCAACTAAACCTATCATCTAGTATAGTCCCTTTATCCAAATTCCATCACTTAATTAAATAATCATATTAATTAATTAATCACATTTTTCCATCTCCTCACAATAAATAAATAAATATCATTTCCACCTATTATTCATCTCACACATGTGGCTAAATAATTAAATAATATTATTTAATTAATTAGGTCCATGCTCCCTCAAACACATTCCAATAATAGTGGGAACCTAGGAACACTTGTCGTTATGGTCCCCTTATTCTTTGAACACAATCCAAACTTTATAACCTTCTTAGGTACACAATCTAACCTTCATCTCCACCCCCCATCTTCTCTTTGATCCTAGGGAATTCTTTTCAACCATTCTCCACCCTTGATCTCATAATCAAATTTTGATCATCCATTCCTCTTTCCAAAAGACTATAAATGTGCGAACTTTATCCTTTTTTCAAAATTAGTTATCACGTATGTTATGTATATATCAAATTGGTAATCTTTAACCAAGAAGAATCCAAATCCCAAAGTCATTAGAACAAATCAAATCATAATGGAGTTTAATCATAATGGAGTTTATGGTAACATTTCAAGTTGGTTTTAATTTATTTCTTTGTTTTGATCTCTTTTCTGAGCTCTATCGAGAGGTTTTGCTTGTTTTAAAATGGGAGCTTGCATACTAGTTTGATTTAATTTAAGTTTCAAATCTTAGCATTACATTTTGACAACTCTATCAAGGAACTTAACCCCTTATCTCACTCTAATTCCATGTTTGTGTGTCTTCTTGTTGATTCCCACTAACTATGTTTGAAGGTTTTTTTAGTGATCCCAGAAATAGAGTTTTTGCAAGTGTCATTAAGGTCAAAAAGGACTGCATCATTGTGTCTGAGACAACTGAGAAACGGATTTTGATATATGACACTTAGCATTTTTCTAACAAAATTTTATTGAGGCACTTGTAGGGCTATTTGAGGATACATTTGTACAAAGTTCGGTGTGATTGTACAAAAACCATACAATATGTATTGTATGGATGGTGTCATAAAACTACTTGGGTCTATTTGCAACACGAGCAAGTTAAAGCTTCGACAATAGTATATGTGCTCAAGAGTCTCTAAGTGACCACCACATGGCCAACCCTAGTACACTTGGCATGTACAACCTAAAAATATTTGGAATCCACTTCCAAGATAGTTTTGAGCAAAAATTTAAATATTTTTTTACAAATACTTTGAAATCCATTTCATTCCATGCTTATTACACTAGAATCTATAGGTTTTTTGAATAAATGTGGTAGGGGAAATTTTGAAGTGAGCAAAATTCTTTTGTTGTAAGGGTCATTTTCTAATGGAAGACAAAGTTAACTCTATCAATGATCAAATTCCTAAATTTAGGTGACAACAGCTTTATCCTAACCAATTGTTCCTAAAACACAACAAACTCAACAAATACAAACAAAACTATTCTAAAACTTTCTGGCAGGAACTTCGCTGCTCTGCAGCTCTTGTTTATTTATTATTCTAATTAACCAAAACAAGTGAAAAAATTAGAAAAACTTGTTATTTCTCATTCATCAATTTTATTTTTTATTTTCTTATTCAGGGTCAGTTTTCAGGTTAAATTATTTCAATGACCGTCCTTTTCAACTTTATAGTTTTTTCACAAAATGTTAAAATATTATAGCATGCCTTCCAAATATTTTTCCTCTAAATGTGTAAAGCTGGTCCGGGAATATGGGAGGCTGTATGACGTGCAAAACTATTTTGCAATATCGTTTATCTGAAGTTTGTAGAGCTGAGACAGGTTGCAGAGATTGAATCTGTTGTACGTATACAAAACTATTTTGAACTAGGGTATTTTTCATCTCATAACATCAATTAAATATCTTTCTTTCTTTCTGCAATTTTGTATTTGGGAAATGCTTTCTTCTGCATTTATATGAATCTGCCAATTTCTCTTGTATCTTGCTCAGTTTCGTTGTATATTTGAAATAATCTTCTGTCCAGAGATCTTCATCTTCCGACTGTCGAATCAATGTAATCGGTGGTCCATGGTGTTTTTGTGCCCTTAGAAGGATTTTAGGTGGGGAAAGATCACTATATGCAACTAATCTCCATTTTATATCGTCTGCAGATTTAGGGTTTTCTGAATTTTATCGGGGATTATTAACATGGCAACTGTTGCAAAGCCAGAGAATGCTCTCAAGAGGGCTGAACGTTAGTATAGATTCTTGGTTACTTGAGAGACATTAGTATTTAAATGAAATTAAATATTTGAAATAGTCTTTTGAGGAGAGATTTATTTTATATATTTCAGGGATCTAGGGAGCTGCTGGAACAAATTGCAATGACTGTAACGCAGTTTATTGATAGGGCGAAATTCAAACCAGAGAGGCACTGCCGAGTTGAAATGAGGAAATCGTGTTCTGCTTTGATCTTCAAGATGATTCAAATACTCAATCTCGTTGCTGTACAGAAAAAGGTCTGTATATAATTTTTTTTGTTGTAAACTACCTAATAGTATAAACATTTTCTTCCATGATTCTCACAATAATTATTCCTATGGCTATGCTGTGCATTTAGGCTCTGTAAACATTTCTTACAAAAGAAAGGATTGTACAAGTTTATTAGTGAAGGAATGAAATGCCATTGTATATGAAGATCCTGTGTATTTATGAGAATTCTCCAAGCAACTTTTGGAATCAATGTGAAGGACTATTTCTGTTTTAAGGAACTATTTCCTGTAGAGAAATGATGAGAATCTCGTGCAATGAAACAACAATGTTGTTATTATATTTATATGTATAGTCTTGAAGGCTTGAGTATATGGAATTTACAATTCTATATCTGTGTGAAGATTTGGAATCAATGTGAAGGACTTTCTGTTTTAAGGAACTATTTCCTGTAGAGAAATGATGAGAATCTTGTGCAATGAAAACAACATTGTTATTATATTTATATATGTGTGTAGTCTTGAAGGCTTGAGTATATGGCATTTACAATTCTAGATCTGTGTCAAGATTATAGTTTTTGCATGTTGTGTTTGGGATCAATTGATATTCGAAAAACTCAGGAAAGAATTGATTCTAACACCAACGATGAATGTGTTGTATAGTTAGAAGGATGCGATTATGGACAATGATGAGGGATAGGACTCTTAATGGAAATGGGAAGGGGGTGTAGGATGTGGTTTCTATGGATTACAACACATAGGAATGATATGACCCACTTTGTTAGATCGTGGGATAATGTTCTGGTTTAGATATTTAATGCATGTGTTTTGTTCATTCCATATAGGAATAGCTATTATGCCTCGATCAATTTATATCAGCTTTAAGCCTTTATGTATATGTTTTACTCCAATGAGTGTGCCCGCTTCTATAGAACCCAATACATCTTTCTTGAAAAGAAAACATTTTAAAACTTGGGATGTTTCAAAAAAAATCTCTCTCACAAAGTCAGGCAAGCAACTCAGGAAACTATAACAAGACTATATTTGAACATAAATCTCTTTCCAAAATTAGCAGACATGTTTTTCTTTTTAAAGTGGTGTGGTTAACTTCACCCTACTTTCATCAGGCTCAACATTCCCCTACAACCTTCCTTGGCAACCTTATATCAATTAATATAGCCCCCATATTGTATTTTTATTGAATTCTTTCTCCCATGTTATTCTTATTGCTCCATTACCCTTAGATGCAATGAAGAATGAAACAGTTACATCTCGAGGGCCTTGACTTCAGAAGTTCAACACAAGTGGGATGATCATATGATACAGTTCTCAACAATAAGAGATCAAGTACCTTTTGTATTATACATTTAAAAAAAAATATATATTGTTTAAGTTATATTACTATATTTCATAGTTTTTATTGAATTTAAACATTTGATGACACTATCATTTATATTTGTAAGTCAAAATTTATAGTTTTTGTTCATTTGGTTTATGAAAAGGTTAATATCAATGTAATATAATTCAAAAAATGTAGTGTGTGGTAGATCTTATATTTTTCAAGCCTTCATATTTGTGTGTTTGGTTCTTTACTTTGAAAAAATGTGTGGTTGTAACTATATGAGACTTTGTTATATTGGTTATTAGTTTAAACGGTGTGCCTAGAGTTAAAGTGTATTGTAACTAGTGTATTTTGAAGTTTAAATAGTATTGAAGGAGTTCATCCACAAAGGGTAACTTCATATATCTTTAATGGTATTTGTCTTTTAATTTTTCTTTAATAGAAGTGAGGGTTTGAAATTAGACAAAATTTATTGCAATTGGTAAACAAATGATGAAATTAAATTAAAATTTTGAAAAACAAAGAACATGAAAATGAAGGAAAAATTGATTGTTCTTGAAAACCTTGGTCATATGGCACTTTGTTATTATGGCTTATTAGATTAATTTTTTTTTTAAGGATAAAGCATATTGCAGTGTATTTTGAAGTGTAAATAGTATTGAAGGAGTCCACGAGTGAGGGTTTCAAATTAAAGAGAATATCACATCTATAATATTCAAAAAAATTGTTGCTCAATGTTTCATTTATGTTATTTGAGTTAAAACATTTTAAATCATACTCCATATTTTATTATAAATCCTCGTTCTTATTATCTCAAATTCGATATAAAAGGATGTAAAGATTCTATTAATACAATCTCCCTTATATTTGTAACCATAAAAAATCTGAAACCTTAATTGATGGATATTTTCTTCACAATATATATTCTCAAAGTTAAGGGTTTTCATTTCCAAAACCATCTCTTCTCAATGCCAATAGATTTAGTTTAACTAACTAAATAGACACATATAAAAGAAGGAAAATGCAAATAAAATTTGTTTTTCTAAGTGTAAAATCAATAACTTTGAAAATTTTGGCCAAAACATCACTACATTTCATTGCTACTTGATGACCCATGTAATGGATTTCTAATAAATGAAAATCATTGAAGCTAATTCGAACGACCTTATCAAGAACCCCTTGATGCAAACATTATCACACACAAATGAAAATAGATTCTTGAATGGTGAGTCCATCATAGAGTTCCATCAAAATACACAACTAGCCAAAATGACAAGACAAGTCAAAATATTCAAAACGTTAAATGTTAGAGATCTAAATACTATGGAAATCAAGAGCCATTACTTATGTTGATGGAATAAATACGCGATTTAAGCATAGGTTGGATTGAGGTTACATGTGGTTGAAATATATTATATTATGATGCAACTAAAGAATATACTATGACAAACATACAACAAAAAAAATCCAAAAATGGATGTTTGCAAGTTGATATATTTGGGTGTTTCTTATATAGATTATATAATAAGATAGATAAGCTAGTTCTTATTTTAATCATATCTTATTGTCAAATAATAATTATTTGAGAGGTAAATCAAAATTGCTTACACATGCTAGAGATGAGGAAAACAAATGCTATTCAAGAGTAATTAAAATTCCAAAATTAGTTGGATATTATTAATACCACAGCTTAATATTATCAATATTTATAGGTTTGTTGATACTATCCATATTGTCTATATTGTAAGGTGTCTAATATAGTTGAACGGATATGTAAGCACATGACAACATAGTAAATATGCAAATTTTTCAAAATTTGTTCCTTTTCAACAAACATAATTATGCTTTTAACAAATGAGACTTTGACAACACTAATTTGACATGAAGTTAATCATTAAACATTTTTTCTCATTCAATTGGATTCATAAAAAAGAATGTTGATCGCTATTCAAGCCTATAGCTAGAGTATAAAATCTCTTGTATTTGTTTAACTTCAATCTTGAGATAGAATTTAACACCTCTTGCTGTCATGTCCAATGTTTTTATATTTGATTCAAAGATTACAATAGTTTAATGGTCATATAGCCTATTCTAAAGTATGGAGTTACAAAAATTTTTTAACCTCTTTTCATAGTCAAACAAATTTCCTCTTTATCTTTATTCTTTTGATTATACTATTAATAAATCTTATTCAAGAAACCACTCTTTTTTCCCCTTGTTATAGGCTCTATTGTATTCTTTATTAGAATGGTGGCAAGCTAGTTAAAATATATTGAAATTAAAAAAACAAATGAATAAGATAAATATTTTTAAAACAAACTTGTAGTTAGCTTTCTTTCTTTTTAAACTTTATGAAACACA
The DNA here is from genome assembly GCA_007258455.2 of Sequoia sempervirens. Lineage (NCBI taxonomy): Eukaryota > Viridiplantae > Streptophyta > Pinopsida > Cupressales > Cupressaceae > Sequoia > Sequoia sempervirens. Next base: position 28,525 of record VDFB02090409.1, on the reverse strand, counting down.
ATAGAATTAGTTTCAATGAATTAATCAACAAGGATTTATAGAAGATGATTATTAGTATATGCAAGACTAGGCTCTTCTTGTAGAAGAAGGTTATTCACAATGCAATGCTACAAGGCAATATTAATATACTTGTGACAAGAAGATGGTTATGTATAATGCTATCTTAGATGGTAATTGTAACGTCTAGAAAGTGCACAAGACAAGATTAAGAGCAAACATGCAATGCAAATCTAAAATCTCTAATGCAATCTAAATGCTAAGCAACATTGAAGAACAAAGGAATTCAAAAACGTAAATAAAAATTGAACAATCTCACCAAATTTGTATGTATTTCCATGAATCATCTCGATTGCCCTTCTCCATTTTGTTGTTATAGTATAATTGCCCTCAGATTTTCAAAAGGTTTGTGCAAGTATAAGCTATGATCATGATTTAGAAAAAAATCAAAGATTTAAGATTTAAGTGCTCCAAAAATTCATAAGATTTCGAGAGAGATTGGAATGATGAAGACTAGATCAATTTATAGAAAATTGATTATTCGAACAACAGGCCAGGATTGGAAGATCAACGAACAATTGAGATTGACTGATTAGTCAAGCATTCAGATAACTGTCAGTAGTGACACAAGTGATATAAATTAGAAATAGAATTAAAGATTAAATAAATGATTTAATCTTCAAGTTTGGTATTCGAAAATAGAAGAATTATCTTTACATGACAAAGATGAAGATGGATTAAAGAAACTCTTGTTCGAATGCACGCACAAGGTTTAATTAATTAAATAAGAATATTTAATTAATATGCATGTACACGCAATTGAGTTAGCATTGGATGATTGAATGATTTGACGAAGAGATTACTCGAGAAAGCCACTCAGACATTAAATCCTGAATTAACTAAGCAATTTAAATATATCTTTGAGTCGAGTAAAAGTGAATACTTAGATAACTCACACAATTATCTAAATATAAAGAAATGCGTTAAAACAGAATTCATGAATTAAATAATTCATTTAATTCAAGATTTGATATTTGAAGAATAATTAAATAAATAAGATTTATTTAATTAAGTGATGAAGGGGTTTAAATGAATAATTAAATAAATAAAAGAATTTATTTAATTATAGTTGAAATATGATAAAGGTAAATTAAATAGGAATTTATTTAATTTGACAAGAAGGATAAGGTTAATTAGTAACATAATTAAATAAAAAGAATTTATTTAATTAATCAGATGGAATAAAGAAAAGTGTGAATTAATTAAATAATTAAGATTATTTAATTAATAGAAGAATTAACAGAAGATGAATTAATTAAATAATTAAGATTATTTAATCAATAGAAGAATTTATGTTAAGATGAATTAATTAAATAATTAATATTATTTAATCATGACCATGAAGAATACGAATTATGAAGAATATTGAAGTCGCAGGCTTAAACCAACTTTTGGTGTCTACATTTACCCCTCTTTGATACAATGTCATTTCGGCGTTGTGTCAAAGAAAATCAATAAGAAATATGCCCCAGTAATGCCCCAACGTCAGACAGGTGAAGGTATGCCCCCTCAGGAAAATTGACAAATGTTTGAAAAATTGCCTAAAAATTTGGAAATAATCTCGATTAGTCCATTTGATGGCCAGGAATACAGTGGAGTTGACGAAATTGAGTTTGGGAATGTTAGGTATGGATATGAGTCGATTGAAGTTGGAAAGTGACACGGCCAGTATAAAAGAATGCCACCAAAACCCTAGGTATATATAGAAAATGGGGTAAAAACCTATTCATTTTCAACCACCTAGTTTTAGAATTGAGATTTTTCTCTACACCCACAGCGACGATGTCTCCCATTTTGAACACCCACCATCATGCATACAGGATCCAGACATTCAGACGGCCAACGGACGCAGACTCCCCGGTATGTACCCTAAACTTGACTTTTGAAAAATTTTAAATTGCACATGTTTTTATGCATGTAATTTGAATTTTACTTATGTGTCACTTTGATAAAACACCGCATGTGAATGTGCAAATGACGCATTTGCATGTGGATCAACACATATGCAAATACACGTAGATAGGTTAGCATAGATTTTGGACGGTTCACCGCATGTGTAATTTAGTTAACCGCATTTGACAAAAAACAAATGCATTTGCATATAAGATCACCGCATATGTTTATTTTTCAATGCATATGATTTTATTTCAATGCATTTTCATTTCCCCTTCACAGTTGCAAACAATTTTATTTTCGCAGACGCATTTGTTATTATGCACGCATATGCATTGTAAAGTGACGCATTTGACAAATAGTGACGCATATGTGTAATTTAATGACGCATTTGATTTTTATAGACCACATATATAAAATAACAACGCATGTGCAAAATAATGGCACGTGCAAAATAATGGCATATGTGAATAGCATTTAATTTAGTCATTTTGCACTAGGCTAGATGTGTGATGCTGAAGAGATTACTCGAGAAAGCCACTCAGACATTAAATCCTGAATTAACTAAGCAATTTAAATATATCTTTGAGTCGAGTAAAAGTGAATACTTAGATAACTCACACAATTATCTAAATATAAAGGAATGCGTTAAAACAGAATTCATGAATTAAATAATTCATTTAATTCAAGATTTGATATTTGAAGAATAATTAAATAAATAAGATTTATTTAATTAAGTGATGAAGGGGTTTAAATGAATAATTAAATAAATAAAAGAATTTATTTAATTATAGTTGAAATATGATAAAGGTAAATTAAATAGGAATTTATTTAATTTGACAAGAAGGATAAGGTTAATTAGTAACATAATTAAATAAAAAGAATTTATTTAATTAATCAGATGGAATAAAGAAAAGTGTGAATTAATTAAATAATTAAGATTATTTAATTAATAGAAGAATTAACAGAAGATGAATTAATTAAATAATTAAGATTATTTAATCAATAGAAGAATTTATGTTAAGATGAATTAATTAAATAATTAATATTATTTAATCATGACCATGAAGAATACGAATTATGAAGAATATTGAAGTCGCAGGCTTAAACCAACTTTTGGTGTCTACATTTACCCCTCTTTGATACAATGTCATTTCGGCGTTGTGTCAAAGAAAATCAATAAGAAATATGCCCCAGTAATGCCCCAACGTCAGACAGGTGAAGGTATGCCCCCTCAGGAAAATTGACAAATGTTTGAAAAATTGCCTAAAAATTTGGAAATAATCTCGATTAGTCCATTTGATGGCCAGGAATACAGTGGAGTTGACGAAATTGAGTTTGGGAATGTTAGGTATGGATATGAGTCGATTGAAGTTGGAAAGTGACACGGCCAGTATAAAAGAATGCCACCAAAACCCTAGGTATATATAGAAAATGGGGTAAAAACCTATTCATTTTCAACCACCTAGCTTTAGAATTGAGATTTTTCTCTGCACCCACAGTGACGATGTCTCCCATTTTGAACACCCACCATCATGCATACAGGATCCAGACATTCAGACGGCCAACGGACGCAGACTCCTCGGTATGTACCCTAAACTTGACTTTTGAAAATTTTTAAATTGCACAAGTTTTTATGCATGTAATTTGAATTTTACTTATGTGTCACTTTGATAAAACACCGCATGTGAATGTGCAAATGACGCATTTGCATGTGGATCAACACATATGCAAATACACGTAGATAGGTTAGCATAGATTTTGGACAGTTCACCGCATGTGTAATTTAGTTAACCGCATTTGACAAAAAACAAATGCATTTGCATATAAGATCACCGCATATGTTTATTTTTCAATGCATATGATTTTATTTCAATGCATTTTCATTTCCCCTTCACAGTTGCAAACAATTTTTTTTTCGCAGACGCATTTGTTATTATGCACGCATATGCATTGTAAAGTGACACATTTGACAAATAGTGACGCATATGTGTAATTTAACGACGCATTTGATTTTTATAGACCACATATATAAAATAACAACGCATGTGCAAAATAATGGCACGTGCAAAATAATGGCATATGTGAATAGCATTTAATTTAGTCATTTTGCACTAGGCTAGATGTGTGATGCTGACATGAGGCATGTATAATGCCATTGCAGGTTGTGTTGGATAGTGTAGATACGCGAGAGTCGAGACCAATGACCTTTCAATTCAGATACAACTTGCGGAGTGTAGAGCGGTAGTTTCTATGGTACTTAGGTTTGCTACACGTTACAAACATGCCCTAGATTCGGGTGAATAGGGGTTTACTTATAGCATTGTGCGAGTGGTGGCACTTGGAGACATCATCCTTCCACCTACCTACTGGGGAGGCTACAGTGACATTAGAGGATGTGTACAGGATCCTAAGACTACCTATCCGAGGCACTAGGATGAGCTACAATACCCAAAGGGGTATTGCCGAGATGTGCCGATATTACCCCCATGCAGACGTCAGGCAGTTAGAGCTTGACCATTATGATATTAGATGGCACATGCTAGCGTAGAGGTATAGGCAGTTGGATTATCTATTATGCACACGGATAGGTGGGATAGTACTTCCTGACTGTCGAGGTCATCGGCTTCCTGTGGGGTGAGGGGAGATGCTTGTAGGCATGTTGGAGCGTCGAGTGGTATATGCTTGGGGTTCATGTCTGCTTGGGATGTTATACTTTCATTTACATGATATAGCCTACCGAGAGGCTCAGTCCATGAGTTGTGGTACCATGCTCCTGATGGTATGGGCATGGGAACACATTGCGATCTTTCGGCCTCCAATGACAGTAGATGTACCGCATGGAGCCCCTTACACCTTCTGTTATGTGAGGGCGAACACTCAACACCATATAGGAGATATAGGATACTTCAGGCATGCCATAGACACAATGGTGTAGTTTACATGGAGGCCATACCTGGGATGTGTAGAGTGGTCGGATGAGGATGAGCACCTGCCTTTTTTCTGACAGATCGTGTCCTACGGAAATTTGGTGAGATACAGGAAGTGCCTAGAGGACGGGCAGAGTTCGCAAGGTCATTGTGAGAGGTACCCTGTGGGGTCTAGAGATTCCAGTGGCTACCACTGAGGTAGACATCGATGCATTACATGCAATTCCTTGGGGTGGAGAGATGGTCTAGCAGTCCCAAGTACGATAGAAGAGTATGATTAGTGGTGGGCCATGCATAGGTCGATTCCTTTGACCGATCTAGATTAGCCAGCGCCGGTAGAGTGGCGAGGGACAAGAACATGAGGCAGGCGTGGTAGAGTTAGAGGAGGTTGGGGTGATGATGGAGATGATGGTAGAGGTGGTCGGCGAGGTGGTAGGAGAGGGAGACGTGGGCGGAGGGGACAAGGGCCACCACTATCACCGATTCAAGAGGAGAGATAGGGAGAGGTGGATGTGGCCATGCCGGACATTGGCAGAGGTGAGGAGCATCCTGGAGAGGAGGTTCATGCAGAGATTGGCAGAGAGGAGGAAGCATCCTGGAGAGGAGGCCATTCCAGATGTGCCTGCAGAGGAGGAGGCAAAGATTGATGCCCTAGGCTTGCTAGGTGCTTATCAGGAGGACGATTAGGAGGATGATGATCATGAGAGAGAGATCTAGGACCAGATTTTGGAGGAGTTGGAGGAGGAGGAGGATGGTGTACTGAGGGCCAAGTAGGATGACACATGGGCAGTTGATCCTGATGCAACCACATTACGTGCCCAGGTTGCATCCTTGGAGGAGCAGATGAGAGTCCTGATGTCCGAGAGGGATGTGTTACAGATGGAGAGGGACAAAGCTATCATGGACAGAGATTAGGCCATAGCTCAGAGAAAGGAGACTGAGCAAAGATTCACGGAGCTCAGAGCCCTATGTATTGGACCATCAGTTGCCTTTGCTAGAGAGTTAGTTAGGGCTGGGGAGAGGGAGACTTATTACCATGATTTATATGAGGCAGAGGTTCCTCCTGAGAGACGGGATCTCAGCTTCTCATAGGCACGTAGTAGCAAATCACAGACTAGGACCCACACTAGGATAGTTAGCACAGAGGGTGTGGAGCAGCCATGTAGAGTAGGTCCGTATGATAGGCCTCACTTAGCTCATAGGTCATCAGTTTCTCGGCATCAGTCATCTGCACAGGCCAGCCATGACAGCAGTGGCAATTCAAGATAGGGATATTTCTTGATATGTATCGAGACATTGTATTATGGTTCTATAGCCTGCGGGCTCCCATGTTTATGCAATTAATGATATAATGTTGATTCTACATGATGTATGCAGCTTATAACTATGAGATGTAATATGATGTTATATGTACAATGCTTTCTACATGTGATGCTATACAAATGTAATGTAATGCATGTATTTACATTTATGATGTACATAGATGCTTATGATATGTATTGTATGATGATGAATGTCTATTATGCCATGATGTCCTAGATATGATAAATGCCTATATGTATGTATCTTTCTAACATGTGTGTGTATATGCAGGATGATTTATTATTTGTGTGTCACAGGACTCTGTCATAATGCAAGAAAGAACTATTAGCATGGAAAGAAAGATTAAGAAATAAAAGAAATGAGATGGATGTTAGTATTAGCAATCTTTGATGTTTCATTGTATCACAAAAGGTGTTTCAATTTATCATCATTGGGTGGGACTAATACAAATGGAGACAAACACCAGGATATGACATAAATCGAGGTGTGCAAGGTCATCCACCTGTTGACAATAGATAGTTGCAGACAAGGATTGTCATTAACTCATACTAAGGGCACAAGTTGCCCCAGTCTTTTTGTCAGGACAAACCACAGACAGTAAACAAAATAAAAGACGAGTCATGAGACGTCATCGCTCCTCTAAATCGTTGATGGGACATCCTTGAGGAAACTAGTAACATGACTCAAAATCAAATTTAAAAGACAATCGACAAACAACAGTCAAAGAAAATAGAATTCCGATGCATTTTTGCTTCTCTAAATCCTTCATGGGACATCCTTGAGAAAGATAGTAACATAATTCCCATCATAAATTCAAATGAAAAGATAAGATAAATAAGTCAAAAATTCAAAAAGCCAGTAAAATATTTGCCAAAACTTGATCTATTTGTTTGATTGTTTTGATTGATAAAAGGATTGATTGATAAAACCTAATTTCAGGAGATACACATACCAGATAAGACTATGAGTCTGGTTTTGATGTTATGACTATCTATATAAGGCATGAAAAAGCCTATTTTCAGAAAGACATGTATCGTATAAGACATGAAGTCAGATGTCGTTGATGTGATAACCTATGTAAGGCTATGTTTGATTGTTTGACAATGTCGATATGCAGGAAGGACTCATCCTATATAATACATAGATTGTTTTTTCGATATCAATATTCAGGAAGGACTCATCCTGAATAAGACATAGGTTGATTGTTTTGATGATGTCTATTTCTAGGAAGGACACATCCTGTAGTAAACATTAGTTGATCTATTTTGATTGTTTCCTTGGCAATTTGTTTGATTTGACTTAGAGACATTGCTGACTTGTTCACCAGATTGATGCATGACTTCATATTACGTACTAACAATTGACTATGTGCGGCAACAAACCCTAAAGGACTGACCGAGTGCGGCCTCGGGGGCTCATTAATTGATGGCCTTTCCTACGTTATACACACAGAGACCTCATAGTTTGAAACGACCAATGACCTTGTCATATAACATATGGATTGAATCATGATTTTATACAGGCAAACCTAAACGGACTAACCTAATGCCTTGGGGGCACATCGGTAGATGGCCTTGCCTACGTCCAGTCGCAGAGGCAACATAGTTCGACAAACAAAAAAGACTGACAAGTGGGACTGACTCTAACTCTATTTTTTGGATTTTCAAAATGTTTTGATTTTTTTGTATTTTCTCAGGTCATTTTGTGATGTATGTGGATTTTTCCATGGTTTTATGCCGTCAACATAGCCAATGGAAGAATAAATATGACACACGTCAAGTGTTTTCCCCCAGTTGAGTATAAGACCAATTGATTATAAATAGGGTAAAATGGGAGACATTTAATGCACTCGATGTCAATCATTCCAGGTTATGGGAAAGACTACCACTTATTATGAATGGTATATACAAGTGATGGATACAAAAGATAAGGGATATGTGTAGGGATTGGTAGTATGTATAGGAATAAGGACTATGTACATGGTAGTGGACTATGTATAGGGTTGGCTAGATTAGAATAATAGTAGACAAAGGAGCAGAGTCAACTACACATGGCGCCTATTTTCTAGGTTTTCACCATGGTACCTATCCAAAGCACCACTGAAGTGGTTTTCACTATTGGATGAATTATTTGTCTTTACTATTTTTAGATTATCTAATTTTTTTGGTGTTACCAAGACACATGTTTGCCAAGTTTTCACCTTGGTAACAATTTTTTTGATTTTTTGATTTTTTTAAAATATTTTCTCTAATTAAGACCAGGCTCTTAGAAGTTATGCATAGAACTTATTCAAATGAAGACTATTAATGGGAAAGGACAATGGTTCCCCTTTAGGAGTAGAGAGTTGGTACGCTCCTGATCCAAAAGCTTCCATAACAATATAAGGTCCTAACCAATTTGGTTCATAATTTCCTGGTTTGTCTCTATCTGCTTGATTCTTTGGGTTCTCCATTAAAACCAGGTCACCAATGTCAAAGCTTATGTTCAAGAACTTCCTGTTATAGCTACGACGAAGGCAATTCTGATATGCTTGGAGATGGTCTAGTGCCTTTTGTCTTCGCTCATCTAGGAATTCTAGCTCATGGAGTCTCGATACTTGATACTCTTCATCATCAGTGTGGCCTTTCAAGGATACCCTTAGGGAAGGAATCTCGACCTCAATAGGAAGAATACCTTCAGAGCCAAATACTAGTGAATAAGGAGTGGCACCAGTGGGAGTACAGATACTTGTGCAATAAGCCCATAAGGCGGGATTGAGTTGTAAATACAAATCATGGCCAACATCATTAATAGTCTTCTTGAGGATTCTGATGATGGTTTTGTTAGATGCCTCTGCTTGGCCATTACCTTGTGGGTAATAGGGAGTGGAAAAATGATGTTGAATATGAAATTCATCACAAAGATGGCAGACTTCTTGATTCTTAAATAGGCGGCCATTATCCGTGATTAAGGACTAAAGGACACCATACCGACAGATGATATAGTTCAGGATAAACTTAGAGATCTGTGTGTTGGTAATATATGTCATAGGAATAGCTTCAATCCATTTCGTAAAATACTCAGTGGCAGTGATAATGAATTTGTGGCCATTGGATGATGTGGGGTGGATCTTACCTATGAGGTTGAGTCCCCATTGGGAAAAAGGCCATGGTGATGTTATAGGACAGAGCTCCTATGCTGGTGCATGTATCAAGTCTCCATGAACTTGGCATTGAGAACATTTATTTACAAAGACATATGAGTCTTTTTCCGTAGTAGGCCAGTAATAACCCAGTCTCATAATTTTTTTGGCTAAGGTAGAACTGCTAGAATGGGAACCACATATACCCTCATGCACCCCACACAAGTTTGCTTGTACTTCAGTAGAATCAAGACATCTCAGTAGAGTATTATCTAAGGCGCATCTATATAGGGTGTCTCCGACGATAGTGTATTTGGATAACTTGCGGAGGAATGTCTTATGTTGGTTGTTTGATAGGCTAGTGGGTATGATTTATGCGTGAAGGTAGTCATAGATTTCTTTGTACCATCAGGAATCAGGACCAACAATGTCACACACCATTTTAGAATCTAGGATATCGTAGGCTGGGACCAGAAGTTGTTCTACCAAGAACTCAAACTTAGGCACATTGTTAGGAATGTCTAGAAGTGATGCAATTGTAGCCATAGCGTCTGCTGCCTTGTTTAAAACATGAGGTATTTGATGAAATTTGACCTTGTCAAAGTACTCCTTAAAGCTATCAGCCATGCGTTTATATGGAGCAAGCTTCTCATCCTTAGTCTCATAATAATCATTTACCTATCTGATTACTAGTTGAGAATCGCCATATACCTATAGGTTCTTAATTTTCCACTTGACTGACATGCATAACCCTGTCACTAGAGCCTCATACTCTGCTATGTTTTTAGTACATGGGAATATAATTATGAATGATTTCGAGATGGAGTCACCTTGTGGTGTGATAAATAGTATACCAGCCCCTGAGCCATGATTTGTATGTGAGCCATCAAAGTACAGTTTCAATGTTGTGTTTGTATTCATTGTAAATATAAACTCATAAGGAAAGTCTGCAACTAATGGATGATCTGCTTGCATGTGAGATTTGTAATGTTTGAACTCTCTAGTTGACTCAAATCTAGGTAAAAGGGATTCTCTAAGTCTGTTGGAAGCAATGATCTTAGTGGGGGATGAAGAGATGGGTGATGTGGAGAGTGATATTTGCAAAAAAATTTGGATAATACTTTTGACTGAAGTTTGAATTTTTGATGTTGGGATAAAGGATGTTGATGAATTTGTAAATATTTAGGGTAGACTAGTGACCTTCAAGATGAACTATTCTAAGGATTATAACTAACTTGTCTAAATGCATGGAAAAGGATACATTTCACATACAAAATAGCCGGATTGGTTTGATAGATGTTTAAGTCACAGTGTTGGTGTATTCAAAAATTTTACAAAGTTTGGTGAAGTAAAGGATGAAATTTAGATGAAGGGGATGGATGAGATGTTTGACCTAATGTTGACCTAAAGTGAACCTTTGATAAGACCACGGTATTGAGAATGATGCTAGACCTCTAAAGCTTTCAAATCCTAAAGACCCAATGTTGACTTAGATAAGAGGATGAATGTGGATGTTTAAACCTATTTGAGCCCTCCTAGCTCGAGCATAAAAATTCAACAAAAAAAGGTAATGATTGTGTTAAAATATCTTGGCCCACTTCCTAATAAACTATTATCTACGATACCTACGAATGTAGTAACGAGATGTAGATCTTTCCCTACGGATTTTGATTGTGTGATGGATTATTTAAGGGAGATCAATATCATGTTCATGTAAGAAATTGGATACGTTGGAAAAGACCAAGATTTTGATAGTAATAAAAGGAATAAAATTTTGGAATGTGTCTTGAAGCACATTTCTATAAATTGTATAACAACCTAGTCCTAGTTTCGTGAAGTTCCCAAGGGTGTCTATTAAGAGATTTTGGACTAAGATTCCTAAGTTTGAAATGATAACCTATAGACCTTATTTTAAGGGTCTTGACTTTGTGTGAGATCATTTAGAAATAATTTAAGTTTGTGGAAGAAAGGGAGATATTTATTTCCACGCGGGTAGTGATAATGTGGGCCTTCTAGCCTCAATATCAGCTTGTTCCTCTTCTTCATCTAAAATGGTTGTTGTGTTTCTCCACTGGGTGTTTGTTTCTTTTGTTTCAAAAGTGAAGCTTCTGAAACTACTAATGAGATCAGTTTGTTCTCCATTAATGAGTTCAAAGTTTGGTTGAATGATAGCACCTAGTAGATCAAGTTGTTCAATGAGAGAAATTAGTCTCCAAATAGTCATGTGGAGTTCATTTTTTAGTTTATCTTACTTAATGAATTTATATTACCATAATCACTTGTCTTGATTATGTTTTCAAACTAAATGTTTATGTCAAAAACATCATAACTTTCACAATGTCCATTTTGTGAAAATCATGAGGTTAAAGCCACAATTTCCTATTTTGTCGTTGGAAAATATGGGTTTGAGATATAAGTCAAGATATTTAGAAATATCTAAGGATAAATCCTTAGGACGAGCAATAATATCAAGGCTAATTTCAAGAGATTTCCATATTTAGACCAAAGTGTTTGAAATTTTGAGGAATATAGTGAATGTTTTTGTATCATTTTGGAACGAAGCAAGGTGTCAAACTGACTCATAATCACTTTACAATCCTAGGTTAGAAATGGCTATACTTTTTGAATCCCACTTGGATTTCTCCAAACACTAATCAATGTGAATAGTTAAATATTTGATGACATTGGCTCCCCTCCACAACACACACTTCTTGGGACCACCAAATCTCAAAATCCTTAAAATCTGAAGATCAAAAGGATTTTTCTGTTTCTATAATTGAATAGTAAGAATGTGAGGCACCTTAAGAGGGTGAGCCCAAAAAAGTGGTTTACAATTGCAATGAGGAAGGAAAGTTGAAAAAAATGACCCCATGCCAAAAAAAAATTGTTTTGGGGGTTTTAGCAAACTAATAGGTTCGAACGAACCAAAAGAGGGTTCATTAGAACTTGGGTTCGAGTGAACCCATTCAATGCAAGTTCCCACCATCCTACCAAAAAACACAATGAAAACCCCTTTTTGCAAGGAGGTTCGCTCGAGCCCCCTGGTTTGAGTGAACCGCCCTTTTCCCACCTTTCTGCTCTCTGGCACCAAAAAACTAAGATAAGGCTTCTTGTTAAATTTTAGAGAATGAATGTTCTCTTGCACCGTGATTATAGAGTCCAAAATCTACTGACCTGGCACAAAACCATTCTGCTATGGAGAGATAATCTTGGATAACACCCTTTGCAACCTCGAAGCAAGCACCTTAGAGAAAAACTTATAAATAGAATTACAAAGATTAATTTTCCTAAAATCACCAAAACTCTTAGCCCCAGGCTTCTTGGGGATTAACACTATGAAAAGTGGAATTCAACTCCTTTAGAAGATGTCTACTACCAAAAAATTCCTTGGTGGAATTGATAACATCCTTAGAAATAATCTCCCAATAACAGTGAAAAAATAAAAAAGTGAACCCATCCAGCCCCAAAGATTTATTCCCCTCAAAAGAAAACACAACCTTTATGATTTCTTCATCTGAGGGAATAGTAGTCAAGAAACTATATTCCTCCTCTGACACCAAGCTAGGAATAACATTAAGGAAACCTTGTTGGCACATAGGATCCAACGGGAAATCCTTCGAGAGAAGGTCCTCAAAGAAAGACTGAGCCAATGATCTAATATCATCATCCTCCTCAAATGAAGAATTATCCACCACAACTTTAGAGATCTTGTTAGAAGATCTATACTTCAAATTCGTGAGATGGAAGAACCAAGTATTTTTATCCCCACTTCGAAGCCAAATAGCTCTCGACCTCTACTTCTAGAAGTCCTCCTCTCTAGCCACAATGTTATGCAAACTAGAAAAAAGAACACTCTCCTCCTTGAGCAATGCAAAATCAGACCCAAAAACCTGCATTTTTTGCTGCACAATATCCAACTTAGACTTTAGAACCAATTTTTCCTCAAAGATGTTTCCAAAAGAGACCTTATTCCACCAAATCAATTTTTTCTTAACATAATCCATCTTCTTAGCAACTTTATACATGGCAGATCCATCAACATCAATATTCCACCACTAAGCAATCTTAAAATGCAAATTAGGATGACTAGTCCACATCTTCTCAAATCTAAAAGGAAAATTCCTTTTACGCCCAAAAGGTTCAATATTCAAGGAAATAGGGAAGTGATCCAAACAAAGCCTAGTTAGAGTAGACAAGGAGCAGGCGTAAAAGTGCAACTATTTCAGAGAGATGAGAGCCCGATCCAATTTAACATGTATCAGAGCATCCCCAGTACACCTATTAGAGCAAGTGTAGGATGCTCCCCCCAAATCCAGATCTAGCAGAAGATTATCATTAATAAAATTCATTAGGTCAGGCCAACTATCATCAGCCACATAAGACCCCCCACACTTATCAACATCATTCAACAGGGTATAAAAATCCCCCATCACTTGCTAGTTTTAAAAAGAAAATTGAGCCTTAAAGTATTCAACCTATCCCAAAAGCGCTTACGAGAGATTTTCGCATTTGGAGCATAGATATTAGACAAAACCTAGGAAAACTTTTCCTTGAAACAAAAAAATGAAGTAGCAACATGATTTTCAAAAGCAAAAAACTCAGTCCCAACCACCACCTTAGGATTCCAAAATGTTGCCACCCCACTAGAAGCGCCATCAAAGTCAACAACTTGACCACCACAATCCTTAAAGAACCTATTCTTAATCCTGCCCAACTTCTTAGCACTCATCCTAGTTTCCTTAATCAAAATAATATCAGACCGATGATCTCTTACAATATTTGCAAGAAGATCATGTTTATGAGTATTATTTAATTCTCTAATATTCCAAGAGAAGATCTTCATAAAAGCTTATGTGAGGGACCATTCAGACCCATCTCAAGTAGAGTAATTTGTAATCCATCAGCAATATCACACTTGCTTACCCTCTCCCTTACTTTTTGTAAAGAAGGCCTTCCTCTGCCCCTTGGTTTTGAACCACAATCCAGCTTCAAGTGGTTTCTAGTAGCCATCCCCAACCCAGGAGGATTTGGGTTCTTCTTACTTTGATGCTTAGAGGTCGAATGAACAGTTATACAAGGCTCCTCCTCTTGAGAAGCAAAGTTAGAACAATCAATGACAGAAGAGGTGAGCACCAGCTTCTAAGCAACCAAATCCACCAGTGGTTCAACTAAGGATAAATCCTCTCTCTCCTCCATAAACACCACTAAAGGGGAAACTAATAAGTCCACCTTAGAAGATAGCAACAGCCCCTTAGAGACCATCTTCAGATGAGTCACCTTCTCTGGCTCAACAACCACCAAAGCTAATGAGTCAGCACCACCCTCCTCCACCAGATCAATCATCCTTTCAGTAACACAAGAATCCTTCACCCCAACCTCCTCCAAAGGAGCTTCCTCAACCAGACCAAAAATAGGAGAAACAACAAATTTACTAAGAGAAGGATCCTTAGTCACCACTCCCTCGATAGGCTTAGCAGAGCCCTTTTCAAAACCAACATCAATACGATGCCCAACCTCCTTCCAAACTTTTGCTTCCTTAAGAGGGACTAAGTTCTTTTTAGGAGGAACCACAGGCTTCAACGGGCACTTCTTCAACTAGTGCCCTGCATTTTTGTAGTGGATGCAAGAAAAAGGGATAGATTCAAACTCAACCTCCTACTCCCACACACCCAGCTTGGAGTTAATCTTTATCATCGAAGGAAGATCCGTAGTTTGGTCCAAAATCACATAAAGTCGGGCATAAACCAGTGTGTGCCTTAAATCTCTAAGACTATCAATCGAAAGAAAATGTCCAAAAGTAGATGCAATTCCCTTAAAGACCTGCTCATCCCAAAATTAAAGAGGGGGCCTGGGAAAATAGATCCACATTGGGGCTGAGTCAAAGGAACAAGAGCTTGGGGAGAAGCCTGCCTCCCATTTCTTCAACACTAGAGTAGATTTCCCTATAAGCCATACCTCCCCACCAAAACCTTCAGCAAATCCTCATCATAAGTAAAGGAAAAGGAGAAGAAACCCTTTGCAAGAGCCACAATCTCAACCTAGCCTTTCAAATGCCACCAATTTTTTGCCAACACACAAAACATTTCAACATTAGGATGAGGTCCCAAAAACTTGCGAACCAATGATTGCTCCATGGAAAGGATACCTTTATCAACTATGCAATCAGGCACCAAAACTGAATAATCACCCACTAACAGGTTTGCAAAGAAGTCCACTAGAGGTGAGGAACTTTTCTCCTTAATTCTACCATCGAATATAGTTGATCACACCTTTTGATCCACCGAGGACAAATTAGACTTAGCAGCTTTAGAGATGACAGTTGCCTCGAGAGCCATAGACTAAGACCCCACCTTGTCATAGGAAGTACCACCCTGACCTAGACCACCAGAGGAAGAAATGACATGTGAGATGCCCAACAACAAGGACCCACTATGTGTCACATCTGAAGAACCACTGTCAACCAACTTCCCAATGTCAGCCTAACCTCCACCATTAACACAAGCCGCTAGAGCAAGGATTCCCTCCTTGTCAAAATTTGAAAAATCCTTACCTTCAATACCTCCACCCAACGTTGTACCCATCCCGCTTGTTAGCCACCTCAACTAATGTTACAAAAAAAATAGTAATCAATTGTGTGACATGTCACATCTCTATATTTTATTGTACAATGTAATAGTTCTTGTAATATGTATTTTGTGACTGGTTTTTTGTCACGATTAGTGGCTTTTTGGCCAGGCTGGCTATGTACTATGTACTTTAGTCTTTAGCAATAGCTACTTAAATTAAAATACTTTTCATAGCTCCATTCGTGTAAATACTTTTTTCTTTGATCAATATAAAAATGTGGCTTTTAAAACTCATAGTAATTATCAACATATAGTTCTGATCATAAGTGAGCGAAATTTATTATGACTTATTAGTGGATATTGATAATGATTAAGGTAAAACAATCCATTTAGTTCTCTCTTTTCAATGTGTCGAATTAATCTACCTTTCATTTATTCAATTCTAAATATTTTTGAAGAAAGTGTGGTTGTGGTACTATGGGTGGTAGCACGTATTAATGTCATATGAACACCTAAAGCAATTAATTGGATAGCTTTATATTGAAAACTACATGATGTACTGTAAAATTGTAGATGATGATGTCATTAATCCAATGATCTAGTGAAACAAAATTTGTAATGATTTTATATCATTTGAGTGGCACTGGAAATTTTGACAACTTGTCAGCTTGAGGTACAGTTTGCATGTAGTGAGATGTCAATCAAATTAAACATTCTAATTATACATGTAAGGCTTAAGTCACATGAATAGATTAAGTTCATTTTTTGGTTTGCACAAATCATGATAATCATTATACCCAACCTCACACATGACACTACTCACAAGTCAACAGGGATCAAGTTGGTAGTGGCACTGGTGGCCCATAAATAGGGATAGTGACCAGAACTGAAATCATTTGTTGAAGGCTAAAGGCTTTACTATTGAGTGCAATGGTCTGAATTGTCACAAGGGTTTTCATTTTGTAGGGTTAATAAGGATTTAGGAAGAATATGATGTGGTATTATTGGGGATACTCTAAATTCTCCTACCTCCACTTATGTAGTTATAGAGTAAAATACCAATTTCCTTCAAGTTCAGAATGGGTGGAATTGGACAAAAATTGATCTGGTTTACTTGACTTCTAAGGTAGGTTTTGAACCAGGATGAGGAGCTCTGATGGAGATAAGTGTTATCCTAATGCATGGAGGTTGTGTGAAAATTATGGGAGCAATTTTACTAACCCTCATCTTCTGCATGACTTTGGTTCTCAAAGGGGATAAGTACATTTTGTATCATCATAGCTCCCATTTACCCAACATGGTTCGCCGGGAAAGCCCCATGCATTTATTTTGAGAGTGCATTCTTTCCTAGTCAACTCTCATGCATTTATTGTTAGTGCCCATGGTCGACTAGGCAAGTACCATACATCTATTTTCAGATCCCATGGTTGATCTAGCCATCACCATGCATTTATTTTTTCAGAGCGACATTTTTATTATGTTGTCACTAGTGGTCCAATAGAAGCTTGGTGCTTACATTTGTATTTATACTATGTCAAGTAACATATGTTATTTATACAAAATAAGAGCTTGGCACTTGCATGCTCTACTCATCTTTAAAAAGATATGTAATAATGTGACATTATTATTTAGTTGTACAATAAAATAAATGGTTGTGTTGTGTTATTCTTCATTATTCATTTACAGTAAAGAATTATTTTCTGAGTTCAATGTCTATGAATCTATTCAAATCATTTTTTTTCCCTTAATAAATTAAGTATTATCTATTTATGAAATAATTGCATGCAAATTTAAAAGTAAAACATAAAGCAATACAAATGATAAAAGAAAGTTTCCATCAAATTGACAAAAAACATTATAAACACTAGAAGTTGTCACTCTTGTTATGGTTTACCGAAATGTTATTGATTTCTAATTTTTCATTGACCTTCTTCCTCAGTTCTTGGTATCATTATTCATTTTATTAAGTCCTTTGCAACGTTAAGTTACTTGCCCCTTGGCCTTGATGTCAATCCTAGTGCACTAAAGTTTAAAACAACTTTAAAACACATGTTTATTGTTTATATCATAAATTACTCAACCGTTCAATGAACATTTGATGTAAGGTTGTAGTTGCATTTCAGAATGAAATGCACTAAGCACTAGGCTTGCGAACTTAAACCTCTGGAATCACCCTATAACCATTAGATTTATAAAGATAAATGGTTTAGAATTTTGTGTCAATGCAGGATAGCCATGTACTAATTGTGTAGTTTGGAAGCAACATGTTGATGTTTCAATGTTTCATTCACTTTAATTTTTCATTGATCTCCCTTAGTTCTCGGTATCATTATTCATTTTATTAAGTCCTTTGCAACATTAAAGTATTGGCCCCTTTAAAACACATGTTTATTGTTTATATCATAAATTACTCAAGTTTCAACTATTCGATGAACATTTGATGGATGGTTGTAGTTGCATTCTGGAATGAAATGCACATAGCGCTAGGCTTGTGAACTTAAACCTCAGGAATCACCCTATAACCATTATATTTGCAAAGATCAATGATTTAGAATTTGTTGTCAATGCAGGACTAAATGGCTTGTTTTAAATGTTGTTAGCCATGTACTAATTGCACATTTCTAAATGTTGTCATCTATGTACTAATTGTGTAGTCTAGAAGCAAAATGTTGATGTTTCATTCACTTTAATGTTTGAAAAAAAAGCACTTTCTACTGCTAAGTGATTTTATTTTTAAGTGAGAGGGTCAACACACAGGGATATTTCAGTCTTCAGATTTCTTTTTGTAGTGCACCACTCCGTTATGGGTTCCATAGTTCCACTTCCAACAAATCCATTCCATTTTCCATGACTGTTAGTATTAATCTTTTCAAGAATCAAAATTTGGGTAAGTTAAAGAATTCATGCAGCTACGTTTTATCATTTGACATTTCTTAAAATATTTATTTTTTAAAATTTGAAGTTTAGGTTTAGGGTTGAGAGGCTTAAGATATAGAAAAAATAAGGACTAATAGGGATTTCACAATTTCACATTGTGTAAGCATGTCTACCACCAGTACCACTAGAGCAAAATCAGATAAAAAATACATTATCCAAAGTTGCTTAAAACCCTAGGTTTCAATGATAAATACCATGATATTTATGATCATGAAATCTATGGTACTGGTAGGCGTGCCTTAGAACTTAGATTTTCATCTCAGAATAAGGCTAAAAAGAAAATGCAAGTTACTAGTATCAGTGCACCATGGGTAATTGCATTAGGGCGCATGATGTTACATGAGGTTTTCCCTTGCCTAGAATTTATCATGGTCTATGCCCAAAATTATGATGATAGCAAAAGAGAATTTGTTAATAAAGATAGAAAAGAAGAATTGTTATCCATTAATGCAAAAGAACTTGGAAAAGTGTTGGGATTTACAACTGAAGAATTTGGAAATGTCCACATTGACCTAGAAAAGATTTCTAGTGATTATGAAGTAGTGGATGAAAGGGAGAAAAAATTATTTCATAAATAAAATAGTTTTGGATAACACACAAGTTAGAAGAAAATTGAAAGGTAATCATAAGCCTCATTATGATTTTGATATTTTTTGACCATGGGTTCAGGATACTATTTTCATCCTAGAATTTTGCCTCAGACTGGATAGCCATTGGGAAGTGGGTGCAAGCCTCCTTGAAATGGTATATAAAATCCATTATGGTGTTCCACATGTCAAATATAATTTTATTGAGCACATTGTAGGATCCATGCATAAACAATTTTTAATGATTAAAGGAGGTTCCACCAAGACATTTAGGTTCACAACCTACTTGTGTTATTTTTTTCTATTCAAATTTAGAGGAATGTTTGAGACCAACAAGCTTCGGATTCAACTCTATAGCAATGCTCAGGAAAATAAAATGGCTCTAGTATATGATTGGACCACTAAGATAAGGATGCATGATTCTGAAGGAACTACAATCATTTTTTAGACTACTTTTTGGCTCCATTACATCAAGCAATTACAAATACTCCAATGCCTAGATTGCCTGTCATGTAGAAATTGCATTCAACTAGGAAAATAAATACAATTGGTTGATTAGTACTTAATGGAAGAATATAGTGTACTAAGATTTTATGGATCCAGAGGAGAACCATACAAAATTCCAATACATGTGACAGAAAGGGTTTTTGCATTGGAATATGTAAGGCAGTTGAAGTGTACTAAAGAACTACACCTTTTCAATCACCAGAAGAAGACCTTTTTTCCTTCTTTACCTTTTTCATAAGGAGGATTCACATTTGAGAGAAAAGCATTTAGTGTGGCACATGACATTTTGAATTTTTTTAATTTTGATGTTGTCTGTCACTGGTAGTATGATCCATGTGACACCATTAAATCAATGATTGTGGCCAATAAGAATGTTGCAAGTAGAATTCAACATCAAAGTAAACCCTTGCTTGAAAACTTGATAAACAAGGATTCTTGTGATGAGGTCAAAATAGCAATGGAGAAAAGTGTTGCTGAGAAAGGTATTTCTTTTGAACAATTGTTAGCAAAAATTATGGCATTGCATCAAAAGACAATCAAGAGGTACAACAATTTTTATGAGAAAAGTGATATACCATCTAGTAGAGTAAAAATATCAGATTCTCTAGATAAGGAAGTTACAGATAAAAATTGGTCATGATAAAAAATTACTGCCTTTTGGTCTATGAGAAAGGAGCTAGGTGTTCCAAGAGCTCTTGTAGAGTATGGAGATAACGAAGAAGATCAGGAGTTTAGCAAATTGTGGAATATAGAGCATCCTGATGAACATGAAGATAAAGAAATTGATGATGAATCTAATGATGATAGGGAAGAACAAAGCCATGTCAATTTGAAACCTGGTTTAAGTGAGGCCACAAAAGAAGCATATACTTTAGGAGCCACCATAGCTGAAAAATGGGTTATAAAGGTGGTCCTTTGGGGTCCCAAAGACAAGGCCCTTGGATGGTGACAGATGTAGAGCATAGAAAACTAGTTGATAAATATGGCCTTGGGCTTGGAGGTGAAAAAGTAGACCAAGGGCATACATGTCATTTTTTTAGAGCTTCAAATTCTAATCCTCATGGTCAGATACAATCACAACTAGGACATTCCCATGGTGGAGCGCTTAGTGCTACTAGCACTACCACTAGTGGTGATGGTATGGGTAGTAGTACTAGTAGTGGTCAACATGTGCTACAACAACAAATTACACACAAGAGGACAACAATACAAGATACGACACAAACACCAAGTGATCAAGGCATATAGAAGAGGCAGAGGATTTTGATAGGTCCAAGTCACACTACTAGTGGATCCAGCACAAAGGAGTTATTTGCAAGCACTCCCCCACTGCCAGTTAGTGTGGTTGTTACATCATTATCAAATGCAAGTACTCCTATTCCTTCTCCATTCAAGTATTCCATTGTTCCTGTGTCCCCAGGTTTTGATTACATTGAAGAGTTTAAAAAGAAATCAAACTTGTATAAAAAAGAAAAGAAGCAACTGATGGAGAGTGTTCTTGTTGTAACTTCAGAGCTTGCAACAACCATGGTATTACCCACATTTGACAAAAATAAAGAAATCCTGGATTACACAATTGTTTCTCCCATAGTTCAAAACAAACCAACAAATCGGATGGATCAATCTGAATTCTAGGTGAGCAATTTTCAATTGGATTTTTCTGGACTCAAAAATATTGACAAAATTAATGTATCAAAGAAGAATAATGAATTGGTGTATGCATCATTGCTAAAGAAAGATAAGAGAAAAAAAGGTTGTAGACTCAAATAGAAAAGTTATAGGCAGACCTAGCAAATGAGAAAGCAAAGAGGGAAACAACAGATAACAAGAGCAATTAATTAGAAAAAAAAAAAGAACAAAAAAAAATCTGCCTCTACATCAACAAGCAAAGAGGATAATCAAAATGAGAGAGAAGTGAATGAACTGAAGCAAAGGCTAGATGGGAGCAACAAGAAATACGATGAGGAAAAATCCACTTCAAAAAAATTAAGACAAAGCATTGTGAATGGAAATGCAGAGGATTTGATCATTTGTGTGACATGTTTCAAATGATTGATGCTATCATACTACATTATAAGAAACTCAACAAATATTTAGTGGACAACAAAAATGTGTCGGCATTAGAGAAATCTGCAAATCAAGTTCAAAAAATAGTCTACAAATCCAGTGACAATGATTTCAAATAAAAAAGGATTAATAGTCGGCTTGCTACCTCAATGACTTTTTCATCTATTATTGAAAAGTGTTTGAGAATGCATGAAATAAAGGAATATTTACATTTGGCTGTAGACAAGATGAAGAAGGTGGATGAAAAGGTAAGGAACTTCACAATGCTTGGTTTTCCAGAGGATTTTGACACAAATGAGCAAATCATTGGAAAGGATGATTTCAAAAAGAAGATGGAGGCTGCAAGGAAGATTGGTTTGGACCAGTTTCCTCAAAACCCAGATGTGGTGAACTATTTGGATTCCATCAAACCACTGATAACCTTGAATGTGAAATTGACTGAAGAATTCAAGACCAGTTCCAATTTCAATCATGAAATGTTAACAAATCTTCAAGTCAAACAACATCAATTAGAACAAATGACAATTCCACCACCTGAACAATGGAAGTTGCTAGAAAAGGTGATATAGTGATTTTATTTTTGATAATATGAGTTTCCAAGTTCCAACTCAGCTCTATGCAGAGTTGTCTTTGAGAAAGATTTTGCATTGCTAATGCCTATATGTATTTCTTCATGTGAAAATCAATAAAAAATCTCAAATTCAGTAATGTGTTGATGTTCAATTATCTGTGTTATTTATTTTATCATTTGAAGAAAAAGTTCGGTAGTGGTTTCAACTACTAGATACACATTGAATGATTTTTGATGTTCATTGTTGTATACACTACTAATATTATTGTTAAAATGTTATTAAGCATTGAGTTGAGTGATGAATCACTCAGTACATGTTTAATTTTTAACATAATTAAAATATGAAATTATTAATAATATTTTAATTTATCCATACAAACCTATGATTCTATCAAAGCATTTTAATTAATTCTTTGAATTAAACTTTAAAGTAGAGACAAAATCATACATCCAACCAAAACGATTCAAGACCAATAGAAGGTTCCTTGACCATTTTCTTAATAATTCATATGACAAATTATAGGAGGAGAGAATTTGTTCCAGAATATGCATTTTATCATTCAAATGCCATCACTACTATAAAACCATTATGCCTATGGCTATTACAGACTTGAATTCATACCTAAGACTCAACACTAACTCTATTTCTTTTTGTTTGAATTACAAAATTCTCTTACATGAGTTCAAAGGCTCTTTCAACCAAAGACCTGTGCAATTGGCCTTGAATTCCCTTTTATAAGAACAAGGGAGAAAACAAGCTTCAGGCCAAATTACACATTTAGTCACATTTACATTTGACATACATTTCAATTTCAATTTCAAAACGTCCCCAAAGGCATTACATTTGCATTTCCAAATACGAGGGATAATTTTATATGAGACACAACCCATTTCCATTTGGTAGTGAAGATTCTCCCACCTTCCAAAACACTCCTTTAGTTGGTGCAAAGTAATCTTTTCCATGAGCAAACAGTGTAGTCCACGTGCTTTAAAAAGTTGTAGAAGAAAAGCATAAAGTGAAAGAGAGAAAAAACCAAAGTAATTCCACATCTACAATCCTTATCACCACATTTGAAACTAAGAAAGTGCAATATTTGAACTTTGATATATCCAAGGCCTAATTTGTACTCATTCCAAGCCATGTATTGCACTTCTCTGCTAAAATTTGTTATTGCAAACCACCAACCAAAATTGATGTCACCCACTCCCACTTGCAGCAATTTATATGTCCAATATGTCAATATAGTTGGACTTCCATAATACAAACTCCTCCTCTATAGGCTAGTCAAATCCCATGATACGGTCTGCCTTTTTTCTGAATGGGCTATACCTGACTGCCCCCTGATTTGCCTCCTTATCAAAATATTCAAGGAAATTCGTTGTATGCATGAGCCTGTCCATACTGTTCCTCAGCATAACCAAATCCATTTCATCACATATTTTTTTGTTGTATTTTCAACATTGTTTGCTTTCCCCACTGGTACAATGAATGGGTACTTTGACAACCAAGTTGAAAATTCCTTTCCATTTCCCTCTCGTGCCCCACTTTTGATTTTCCTTTTCTTTTCTTGCTACCAACATCATCCTGATCCAAGTCAATTATCTAATTCTGGCTAACCAAGGTATCCCTTGGAACATCTTTTGCGGTATTGCCATCCTCATTTGACACATTTAACTTAATGAAAATCTCACGGTCACCTTGACCTTTTAGTGGTGGTGAGCTATTGTGAATGCCTTCTTCATTATTATTTGGAGGAAGAGTTGATGACGTAGCTCCATCTTGATTTGATGGATCAGAAGCATTGCTAATTCCAAAGTCAGACTATATGGTACCTCTATGTTTTGTGTGTTTTGATGGCCTCCTAGTCCCTTCACCATCCCGAGGAGTCTTACCCCTGTTGCTCGACATATTGATCTCACTTTGAATAAAAGTTGGAAAAAAATGTCTTCTTGTTTAAGAAGGACAAAGAATATAGATCCTATTTCCTAGTCAATATCATCTTTAAGATTGAAGCAAGAATGGAAAAGAGATAAAGAAATCTTATGACACTATGAAGAAATGATCACTCAACTTTAAGTTTAGGTTTTTGCTGACTTGTTATTCATTAATGCAGGAATGCCTGTGTTGTAAGTTTGTAACTTGCCTACGATCAACTTCAAGGTTCCAAGTCCAACTTTCGAATCAAGAATTGAACAAAATCTGTAAGAATAAATGATAATTTAGATTGTATTTATATCAAATCCATATTTGGTGAATTTCACAGGATTTTTAAATGGTATATTAAAAATTTGGCGAATCCTATGTGCTTATACAATGAAATGTTGTAATTTTCAAGGCGATTATGGCCCTACAATTAGCATGGAGGTGTCACGACAATTGGTGAAATGTGTCCTCAAATGTAATTAAATTTTAATGTTATTGGCGCAATGGGTCCTCATAAGCAACTATTTGTAAATTTTAATTAGCAAAATGGGTTTTCAAAAGCAACTATTTGTAAATTTTAATTGGCAAAATGGGTCTTGATACAATGTTATTTTAATAGTATTGGTGAATATGTAGGTGTTTTATTACATGCTTCTGGGATTCCAGGCAAAAATATTAATCAGTCCATTTCAAACATGTAGTTTGTTATGGTGAATTTGTTGCTTAAATATGCCTCATAAAAAAATTGTTGATGAACAGACATGGATTGGATCGATAATTCGTAAAATCTGGGCAATTTGGACACCAGATGTTGGGCGCAACTAACTCGCCAATTTTGACTTGGATGATTTCTACAATTCGCTAATTGGCGAAGATTCACCGCTAAATTTTTCCCTGCTTCCAAGAATGACCTCCAATATTAAGGAAATTCCTTGCTTCTACAGTGCCAAGATCACGCTTTGATACCACTTATGATGAAATAAATTGCACAATAGAAGAATATGATAGGAAATATGTTGTAAATACTTGATAATAACTGAGAATAAAAAACCACTTCAAGAGGGAAAACCTTCAAATATCTCCAATGAGAACACAATTCGCTATATAATGATGAAATTAGACTCACTACCTCCTATATATACCTATTTATGCCTAGGATATCACCCAAGCCAATGTATATAATCCTATATAAGCAATATGAACATGACCCAATTAACTAAATAACAATATAATAATGATAATATGGCTTAATTAAGAGTTAAGATAGCCACAAGTCGACTGTTCATAACCTGTTGTACTCTAATATTAAGGGTGTAACATGGGTATTCCAAGATGTATGCTATGTCCTCATACCATTTGGTGATCTTGGACATAAAAGTCTCAATTTGATATAAGTATTGTTGTGTCAAACCCAAGAGTGTTAGCTACATTTATGCTCTCTCCTCATGCCTCAAGTGATCTTGAAGATAAAAAATGTCTATCTTCTCTTTTCCTATATGAGGTATGCTTGGGGATTCCATCACCTAAAGGGACGAACTCAACCATATTTTCTAGTGGGGTATATAAATGGGGGAGAGCAAGAGCTATACCTCAAGAGTGACCCATCATCATTTATGGCTAAGTGTCGAGACCCTTGGTCCATCAAAAATGGGTGGTGAAGAGTCTAGGAGGGACCCTCCTAGCTCAACCAGTTGTAGATGTTCCCTTAATTCATGGATTCCCCTAGTGGCTTGTACATAATTGCCTAAGACTTTCGGCTATTTTCTAGTGTGGTATAAGGGATGTATATCATAGCTTGAAGTTACTCGTGATGTACCTTCATGTGGTGATATAAAGATAACTAAGGTAACATTTTTGGATTCCTTTGGTTAGGGATCCCACAATTTTCTATGGGGTGGTGATACCTAGCTATCCACTCACAAGTAGATAGTATTAATGGATTAAGTTTCATTATAGGTCCATACTATAAAAAACACTCCAACGTGAATATTCATAGGGCATGTGAATGTGTTTGACATGTATTTAATGTGATGAACCAATGAATGTCTTATCCTACAATCCAAAAATTATCCAACCAAGTGTACTTGTCGATGGATCTGCTTTGTGCTTCAACAGTTTCACTTAGCTCGAGAACATTTAGACTATCCAAAGATCAAACTATCAAAATTTTCAAACTCTAAAATAGTAAACTTGTTATTTATCCCTTTATCAAATCCGCTTTGTGTTTTGACAAATTTATTTTACTCAGTTTTCTAGCCCAGTCATAGTCCAAAACTTGTCAAACTATCTTTCAGTGGTTCAATGAATCCAATCTGTTGTTCAAAGGATTCGTTATCCTGACACTAAAATCACCTAAAAATTATCAAACTATCTTTTAGCAGTCTCGACCTAGGTTCGACGAATCTGATTTGTGTTACAATGGATCTGTTTCACCCTTAAAATTAACCTCAGCTAGCATTGAAATTTTTAAACTTTAGATTAGCGGTCCTATTATTGAATCGGAGAACTCACTCTATGGTTTTGTACATCTATTCCCATACAAAATCTAAAGAGATAAATTCGGTGTCCAAAACATAGGTATGGCTCCCTTGATTCAAAAATAGTAAGCAAACATCGCATATCACACCATATTCAACCAAGACGAGTCCATATTTCACCTCCAACATCACTAATCAACCCATAAATCACTCTTCTCTTAGCAAGGGCAAAGTTTAAACATCACCTATCCTAATACACATCAATTAAAAAAAAAATCAGCATTATATCATCCAGTATCACAATTCGAACCTTCACAACTTAAATCAAGAAATAAAATATTAAATGACCCATCTCATAATGTTTTCTTGAAGACTTAGCCTTTCTAAGTTTAGTAATCCATCAATCAAGCTATTTCACCTTGAGCCAAAGGTATAGTTTGCATCCACACCTCTTTTATTGAGAACTTAGCCTATCTCACGTGAGGAAATCGACATGAAATAAAATTCACTTTGAGATCTTGACCATAGTTTAAATCACCCATTCACACATCACATCTCAAATAATGTCCTTTCAATTGAGAGATGTCCCATTAGATGCAAAATTTTCATTTTTACATGTTCACATCCTAAATTCATGTCCATCACATGCTTACAAGATAAAAATAATGGAGTATAAATTACCTTTCTCAGCATCAATAATAGGGTATGAAAGTATTTATTACCCGCCTCTAGGAGAAACCTAAAATCAACCAAACATATAAGAGCAACCAAGTGAAAAAGAGATGGTAGCACAACCTTAGTATTCACCTAGATTCTAGGACTTCATGAACAAACACAAAAATATTGGCATGATTGATAAGATGATAAAACTAATGAAGGATACTATTCTTGAGAAACTTATAAATAGAGGTGCAAAACTTCCCCCTAATTTTGACTTGTCAAAGTTAGGAGATGTCTTGAGACAATAAACCCTTGTATCATCCTTTGAAAATCCATAGGGTAGTATTCATTCACAAGATCTTGTTCTAAGTAGTAGCATAGTGGTGCAACTTCCACACACTCAACCTCCTCTACCTTCATTTCCTTTCAACCCATCATAATTTCAGGTCATACCCCGATTCCCACTTCTCAAATCCAAATTAATATACCCACCATTCCCATTAAACTATCTACACCATGGATTATAGCTCAATCTATAGTTTCATTCCTATTACAAATCTATCTATTCCTTATTCCATCCCATCCATACCTTCTTCGTTTCCTATAGCACCATATCAACCTCTGTCCACCCATCATACCCTTGCTTCATCCTACATCCCTCAACCATCTTATTAATACATCAACGCACCTCCATCTTCTCACATACCTAAAAAATCCTCCACTTACATTCCCCAACCTTCTTCTTACATTCTACCACCATCTGCTACTTACATTCCTCAAGCCTCCTCTTACATACCACTTGAGCTTCCATATCACATACATACATTGCTTCATATTTACACGAAAAAATAAACCATATTCCATTTCATATCTCTATTCTTCCTAGTACATTTCATCACCATCCA
>VDFB02090407.1:0-12856 GCA_007258455.2 Sequoia sempervirens | reverse complement strand
CCTCTACCCTCAACCTTAAACCCTTAACCCTTAAACCCTAAACCCTTAAACCCTCTACCCTCTACCCTATACATTAAACCCTCAACCCTTAATCCCTCAACCCTCAACCCTGAAACCCTAAACCCTCAACCCCTATACCCTCTACCCTATACATTGGAACCTCAACCTAATCCTTCAACCATATACCCTCAAACCTATACCCTAATCCTTCAACCTAATATTTTCATTGTATTTAACATGGAATGAAATAATTTGTGTGACAAGATCCATACTATCACCAACATTCCCTTTGTATTTACCCATTTATTCCTCCAGATAATCATAAAAAAAGCAATTTTTTCCTTTACCGTAGTACTACAACATCAAAATAAAGGCAACGCGGGATGGCAGCTTCTAAGTTAAGAAATAAGCCTTTACTGCCATACCACCAAGAGATTATATAGATTGCATGGTAAAGTGTACTCACCACCACCCCGTGGGGAGAATTATAAGGCAATGCGATAATGCAGTATCTACCGCCATCTTGCATAAGGCGATTCAAAGGAGTGTGGTAAGGCAGTAAACAACAAGATGATAAAGCATACACCACTATACCACCAGGAGGGTGAGCAACATATGTGGTAGAGCGGTATACACCACAACCCATGATGAGTTAAGTTTTTGTCTTTTGAGCTCGATCCTCCACTGTTTTTCATTGTTTCTAGGTGATAATCAGAAGGAAATGTTGTTGGAATTTCCGTTGCACCAAAAGATCAACCTGTCAATGCTTGATACAAGATTTGGTTAAGAACCACAGGAGGTGGTTAGACCATGTCACAAACCCAAGCGATTAGTACTGCAAGGAAGACCAAGGGTTACACCTTGCAACAATCCCCCCAGCACAAGTGTGGGGTTTGAACCTATGACCAGCTCTGATACCAATTGTTGGACTTGTCATTGCACCAAAAGATCGACCTGTCAATGCCCGATACAAGCTTTGGTTAAGAACCACAGGAGGCAGTTAGACTATGTCACAAAACCAAGCGCTTAGTGCTGCAAGGAAGACCAAGTGTCACACCTTGCAACAAATGTAAATGAGTCAACTAAGTGATTATATCCATCAACCAAGCAGTTGCACCAAAGAAGGAACTAGAAGCTTCCTTGGGTCAGATGCCTCCAAAAAGCCCCAAAAATAGCTAATGAAACCTCTCCAAAAGAACTCCAATGTGTCGAAAAAGTAAGTTTGACCATGTCAAACATGAAGGCACATAAAATTGATACCTAAATACTCTTCACCTCTCCAAAAAGCAATTAAAACCTACCTATATGCTCTCCCCATGTTGTCTAACCTCTTTCAACTAACCCTATAAGCTTGCAAAGCATATGAAAGCTCATAATGAAAGCATAAGTGTGTATGTAAAGTATGTATCCTATTTTGCATTTTAAAATAGCAATGTGACTTAATGATTTATAACAATATCATTGAAGTAAAATGCTTTACATTCTAAATCAAATGCAAAAATAAAGAGACCCTAGCTCAACCTTTACATACAAGTCAAGGTGAAAATACAAGTCATAAAGACTTAATACATGGAATACAAAGGGTCACAAGGTTACAAGGCATAAGACTTAGAAGTGTTATCCCATGGGGAATATTAGTTTGCTTGCATATTTTAAAAGAAGGTGAAAAATCACCTTAAACCATCGTCAGGAAATTAGGGTAAGGAACCCTAATACACAAAACTGATCCCCAAAAAAGGAAGACTCATTTCATTTTTACATCAAACTTTTCAGAGTCTTCGACCGACGGCTAGGGTTTCTGCAGAGGTCTTCAATGGAAGATTTTACAGTTTTAGAGGGGATTTCCTTTGCAATTTCTGACAAACAATGACCTTTTATGCTTGGGTAAGCATTCTTATGTCGCTCTGTTGCATTTTTTGAAGAAAAAATAGCTCGAGTTCGAGCATTCTTATAGGAAAATGAATAAATGTTTACATTTTTTTGCTAATCCATGCATTTCCATACATTTCTTTGTAAACTTCATGCATTTTCTGAAGACTTCACGCATTTCTTTGTATTTTGGTCCTCCTCTGTAAACACAAAAAGGTATATGCTCTTTCATGGCCGCGGGTAATGATCTTTTACAAGTATTTCTTGAGGGAAAAAAATACTTTCTCTGTATATCTAGTATATATATTTTTTCTTGCTTCTCCTATAGATTTATTTTCAATTCTTTTTAATGGCTGCGACCATATCTTGTTACACAGGTGCCAAAAATTGCTATTGGGTTACCAAAACCCGAGCCCTTCATTGTTTCACTCTGCAAACTTCTAACTCTTCGCACTTCCATTCCTATTTTAATTTCTTATAAGTTACCAAGGCTTTGGATTTGATACAAACTCTACTCTGAAAAGGATTCCATTTTTCTTGTAGATCTTACTTGCATATTGCAATAGCTTTCCAAATTTAATGAATAGCAACAGGATGTTTCCTCACAGTGTATTTGTTACTTCCATATTGTGCTCAAAATGCATTCTTGCTTCAATGCATTGGTCGCTGTTGCTTTTATCATTTTAACAAATGCCTTCCAAATCTCTGTTAAAATATGAGGAAATGCTCTATTCTTATAATTTCAAAGAGAAAAAATGCACAAAAATTTGATCATTTACCATTATGCATTCTTTTTACTTACTGTCACATAGCTCCTCCATCTGGCATTTAATGTATTCCCTTTCTGAAACTGTAGATGCAATACAAGTTCCAATCTGCTTTGTATTTGTAACATGATCTTAGCTTTGCATCCTCTGGAATGAAAAGAGAAAATTGCTTTTTGTTTCATTGTAATGTCTTCACATCATTGCACCTTACGTTTCATTATTCTACTTCTGAAGTATAACCAAAACAAGGCTATCTCTCTCACTTTGTACCCCTTGTAGAAAATTTGATTGAAATTTTAATTGCAATGCTTATGATAATGCCTTTTTCCTTTTCATACTTGTACAAGTTCATTCACTATCATAGCAACTTAATCATCTCATTTGAGTTTACTGAGTAAGCCTTACTCACTGTTCTGCAATAAGGTTTCAATTGCAATTTGCATTATTGAAATGCATAGATCTACACTGTTAGCATCTATTGATTTTCTTTAGTATTTAATGGTACTCAAAACATTATACCATCCTGTAGCTCACTTCCCCCTTTTGCACTTAATGCATAATTTGTCATTCCTTTGGGGTATAGCACTGTTTCCTCACACTTAGAGGCTTGTAGAGCATGAGTAAACCTGGATAATCCTCCGTAATTTGGTGCTCATAGAACACTATCTTCACTTCATTTCATTGATGAATATGTTGCTCCATGTTTATGATCAGATGTTTGATACTCACTGTTTCAAGTTATGATTACTTATTGAGCATCACTTTTGCATTCACTATCACTTGTAGAAACAAATGACTGCTCCACTAACCCATTTCATTTAGTTTAGTCCCTGATAGCTTTTGATAGAAACCTGTAAGACCTCATTGAGTAACTCAGAAGGATTTCATTGGGTCCTTGCAGATGAATCTTATGACATGCTTTTATTAACAAGGAGTATCACTATTAATGTGAGATGACTCCCATTAATAATGATATCTATTCTTTATCAGTATCACCATGATTATATTGATGAGATTTATCAACAAGAATTCAATGATGATATAAAAATGCAACCATTCCTCTATAATGAAAGTAGAGGGTAGCATGTTGGGCTCAACCCTTGTGGGAGCCACATTTTATCCCACATGCTGTAATCGGATGAAATAAAACAACCTGATTTCACCTATACCTACACAAGAAGCAAACATGTTAGATAAAACATAACATATGATAGATGTGTTTGATAACTCTCTTGTTTTCCTGGAAATCTATGGTATGCTCTACTATTTTAATGCACATGAGGATCAAATTATATGTTTATAGATATTTGCACATGTATTGACTGGTGATTCTTCATTGCTCTAACAACACTCTTCTCACAGATGCAGGAACACTAGGAGTAGCAAGGAAAGTGTCAACTGGAAGTAGGACAAGTGGGAGGGACTGAAGATGATGCAAAACAAAGCGACCGAGATTCGTCATTCAGGCAATGATGGGTCCCCTTTCTCTTTATCTGCATTATTTCTCTTTTGTATCTATAAATGTATAGTTTTTTCCATTATGTGCACTCAAATAGTTAGTCCCATGGCTTGTGTGGGACACCATACATTTTTATTATCAATAAATACTACAATTTTGAAAAGATTGTGCACTTTCTCCTATATTATATGCATATGCATAATACAATGTAGTATTGTAGTCTTCTGATTTTTCCTTTATGCACATGAATGTGACATAGTAGAGTTAAAATGTACCTTCTTTTCACTTATAAAATATAAACAACACTCCCTATTTGGGCTAGTAGCAAAAATAGGTAACAATTGTATTTTCTGATGTATTTTATTGTTCTCACTTGTTGATACTTCTTCATCACCTCTGGCCGCCATTGGAGAGATTAACTTGAGTTTTTTGGAAGCCATACCCACAGGTTTTTGGAGCACACTTTCTGAACAACAAACTGGGTAAGTTCTTCACCATGAGTCTTGCATTTTCCTCTTAAATATCTGTGAGAAGAAGCTCGATTCAAGCTTATTTGAATGCAAAATGATGCAAATTCATGTTTCTCTATATTTCAAATGCAAGCTTCTGTGTGTTAGGTTTATGATCCTTTCATTTATGAGGCCCCTCTTGCATTTGTGGCCGCGCCTCCATACTTGGTTCTCATTTTCCTGTTGATTCTATGCATTTATGTACATTTCATGCATTTTTAGAAAGATGGGTTTTAAAAACCCTCAGTCATGACCTTCTATTTCATGGAGAAAACAAAAACTTAGGTTCTACCTTACCATAAAGCTATAGGCTCATTTAGCTTGAAACCCTAGCATCATCATGGCATTTGTCTGTTTGCTTTTAATGAAGTGCATATTTGGCTTCATAATAAAATAAGACTGGTGATAATATTACTTATTTTCCAAAGAAAACAACAAAGCTTCACCTTCTTTAATGTATGCAATGCAACTCCATTTCACTTGTTCCATGGTGATTTTAAATCTTGTCATTTATTGCCTCCCCACTTGGCTCCTTTGAACAATAGGAAGCTTCTCTTGTATGGTTGAGTTTCATGGCCACCTTTTGCATTCTGAGTTTCATATTTTCTTGGCCATTCATTGCTCTATTTCTTTAGCTCATGAAAATTATGACATGCAGATAGAAAATGCTACCTCTGTCTTGTATTGCTTGGAAACATCACTTTTATTTAGATATGAAAATTGATCACCCTGAAGCATATAGAGAACATGGGTATCCAAATGATACAGTTACAGTTGGCCTTGGCTCCACTATCCAACGAAGCAACCTTCAAACCCTATCATCTTGGGTGTTCTCCTTTCATTATTAAAGTCCCAGTTTTTTCAAGTTTGAAGTGACTATCATACCCCTAATTGTCACTGCTGCTCCTCTATAAATAGGGAATTTTCTTCCATTGTTATGACTAGAAAAAAAGTTAAGGGACATGCTCTCAATGCTATAGACTCTTCACTACCTAGCAATTCCATATGATCTTCATGACTGTCTTCCCTACTGCTCTAGACTGTGACTAAGTACCAGTCATTATGCATTGTATCAAGATTGTCCTCCAATTCGCCTCATGCTTTGATCTCTTCACTATTAGGATGTTCATTGTGTTTCCCTATCAAAAGACTATTAATTGTTATATACCATGTTATATACCTAGCAGTGTGTACTTCGTTTGCCTCCATAGACTAGATGAAAATAATTTTCCCTAGGTCACCTCAAAATGTCAAGCAATAGAGGGAAGGGAGCAAAGGGAGCAGACTCTGACCACAATGAGGTAATTCATTGTCAATTTGTAGATTTGTAAATGTTTCCATTGTTTCTTTTATTTTTAGTTTTTAATTTTTTATTTCTAAATTTAAAAGAAGAAATTTATTATATATATATATATAGGGACATGAGACTGACAAATATAAAGAGCCATTGGCTTCCATATTAGGGGTAGAGGAGCTTTCTACAAAGCAGGTCTTTCCTTGTTGAATGATACCTTACACAACAAACAATGAATCTCTGAAGTTACAAATTAGTAATTACAAGTGGCACCTTAGTGTCAAAGTCACAAATACACCTTAAGACAACTAGTGACAAATCTTAATTAGGAAAAAGTCATTAGTAAGACTACTGCTAAAGCCAACACTAGACAACGTGATGATCACTCAAGGTGTTGAAAAAAGCATGTCTTTTCAGATATATATGGATTTTAATGAATTACTACCAAACAATGTGGATGAGATAAATTTATGACAATGTGATTGCAGGGTCTCTATTTTTGCATATGTTGTTTTCTCAACTCCAATGGTTGGGATTTGTCTTCTTTTCCAAGTTTATAAAACTCGATGATTCCTTGAATGTATTTCCTTGATGATTATGAAGGAAATTTAAAAAGGCTTACCATATTTCTCCCATTTTTTCTTTTCTCCCTAGAGGATGCTTTAGCTTTATGATTTTTCCATATTGTATGAATAAATCATATGTATCACCTACCTCTCTAGTTTTTGGATAGTTAACTAAACAATGCAATTTATGATTTCATGCATGAACACTGTATATGATAGATGCATATATGTACGCAACCTTTATTCAAAATGTATGACAACCATCAACCAAAATAGCATGATGGGTCTGCTCTTTTCAAACCAGAAACTTAAGACATTAGTTACAATTTCATTCAAAATTGGAAATAAACATATCTAGCTGGTACATTGTTCTTAGCTAGATGGAAACTAACATATTTTTTGTCCTTATGGACTTCAATCTTTAGAGGTGAAATATATCTTTAGATGGTATAGGCATAAATATCTTTTTTTATGTTTTCCATTTTTGTTTGAAATGTAAGAAATTTTAGCATAAAGGATAAAAGCATGAGTTTCAGTTTCACTGCTAATTGAAAATAACTGACGTTTTGTTTATGAAATATAAGATACTTAAAGAGATATGCTTGAGTTACTCTATGCTTTCAATTTTTCCTACATAACTCTTGTAGACTCTTACTTGCCTCTCTATTTTCATTCACAATACAACAATCGAGGCACAAAGAATTGGAACTTTAACTAATCTAAAAACTCTTGCTAAAGGAGAAAGGATTAAGTAAAATCATGAAATTAGGACAATATAATGTAAATACACTCATGCAATACTAGATATCATAGTTATCCGAGTTCAAAGATTTCTATTGATAATACTTAAGCAATACACTGGTTGGACAATTAGTAATTTGGTCAAGGTCATATGGTAGGGCAAGGATAGTAAATTCAGGAAATAGGAAAACCAAAAAATTAAAATATCACTCTAATGGCATGGTAGAGGAGGCTGGGTGGTAAGACATCATTTGAACTATAGACTATCGAAAATATAGGCTATCCAATTTACATGCAGATAAGTTTGCTTTTATGTTTAAGTTTTGTTTTAAATGTGTAGACTTTAAAACAATATAAGTCTGATTTTATGTTGACATAAATTTTCTAGGCCAAGAATCAACTGACTGGCATACTGAGGCTATGAAGCATATACCAAGGTCAAGTAATTATCAGGTTGTGGTTTGACCCAACTAGTAGTAAAATACTTGTTGAAAGCTAGATACAGGGACATCCTTCCAAATGGATCTTATTTGATGATATGAATGCTATTTCTGATTGTCCAACAAATCCTCAATTTAGGGTAGCAAATATTTTTTGATAATCCATAGAAAGTCTGGATATCTCATCCTTTTCCCAACATGACTAACATTCTTGACTGTCATATTGATAATATCCCTTTCATGGGATCTATTCATTGCATTGAAGTTCATTGATAAAGAGGCATTGGCTTCCATATTGGGGAAAAGTTTTTATTTGTTGTCCTTATGCATTTTCCTTTGAACTCTTACAAAAGGAGCTAAACAATGCATTTTCCTTCTGGTGTCACAAGCAACTTGGAAAGTAGACTTATATGATATTGGCGCCACTTCAACAGTAGAAGGACAATGCCTACGCCTATCAAATGGAGGGGAATAAATAAACTTGAGTCAAGTGATTCAGTTGTACTGGAGCAAGTTTAAATATGGAAAGAAGGTTTGCACATTGGAATGTAGAAAAGGCCAAAGATATAAATTCCATTTCCTTTTAC
Organism: Sequoia sempervirens; assembly: GCA_007258455.2. Taxonomy (NCBI): domain Eukaryota; kingdom Viridiplantae; phylum Streptophyta; class Pinopsida; order Cupressales; family Cupressaceae; genus Sequoia; species Sequoia sempervirens. The sequence goes on along the minus strand of VDFB02090407.1, from coordinate 4,624 downwards.
GTAATTAAACAATGATATCTACATTCCTATTTGAAAAGAAAATTTATCCAGAAAGGCTACAACAACAGGAATAAAAGTAGAATGCCAACTTGTCAAGCAGTCTATATAATAATAAACACGCATAAACGAAATTCCTGGAGCACAACCAACTACTAATGAAAAATTCTCATATAGATTAAGGAAGGAATACACTAGAAGTCAGGGAAAACCATACAATTTGAATATTCTTCTCTTACAATGTTGCAAATGCAGACAATAATTTACACATCTTTCTTAGTGATTACTAAGGTAATTCCACCAACTCTACCAAACAATTTACCGTAGGAACAATAAAAGTAGATGCTTTGAAAGGAAATCCATGAAAACCAAGCTCTCTAAATGGTATATCAAATGAGCTAGTTCAAAATATTTTAGATGAGGTTGCTCCCATAGCTCTGTTACTCGCTTGAAAAATCCTTGAAACTTCTCATTGATTTTATTTTTCCTGTCCCTCTCTTGCTGTTCTTCCTCAATTTCATCAAGATCATATATTGACCTTCTTGCCCCTCCTAAATTTTGGACCACATCCATTACCTCCACATAAAACTAGACATCCTTGGTCTTCTTGGTTCACACCATGATATGGTTATGCGAATGAAAATGAAGCAAAATAATCATCTCCTTCTCCACTAGTTGGAAGAATGCGTGCTTAATGTTTTGATACATGATATCAACTCTCTCTTCTGCTCTCATGATTGAATACTGAAATCCATTATGGTGGGCCTCCAGAGTTCCAGTCATCTTTCTTCCTCTTCCACCAAATGTTGGCATATTTTACTAACGTTTATTAGAATTGTTGCATGTTTTACATCATTGGAATGACATATTAGCTATCACTTTTTTGAAATTTTATTATGGTATGTGCACTTTGATATGATGTAATATGATCCTAGTTTTGTTTCATATGTTGTGAAATTAGATATATAACAAAAAAATAAATTATTGCATGAAATAAATAATAAATTTTCATTTTAAATGTTTTTTTTTTGCAGAACATGGGTCTTCCAGAAGATCAAGATGATCCTCATGATATAGATCCAGAATATGTTGGTTCTGGAACAGATCACATGGAAAAGGATGATGACGACACAGATACAGAAGACACCAAGGCTGATGACAATGATGACGACGACGATGATGAGGTAGTTGCTGGTAGTAGCTAGTGACATTCATGATCATATAGACTACATCATGTATCATTGCTAATATATCGTTATGATGCCTCTTTTCATGCTTACTATCATATGTATCATTTTCAATGCCTGTAGTACCATATTATTGAGTTGTATCATTTTGACATGTATCATTTTGACTTATATCATTTGGACATGTATCATCTTGACTTGTATTATTTTGAGTTACATAATTTATCATTTTTACTTATATCGTTTGTACATGTATCATTTTGACTTATGTCGACTGTTGGACATGTATCATTTTGACATGTTATTGATCTACTGGCATATTTGAATTTCCAATGTTTTAGTTATATATGATGATGATCTTATTAGTATTGACTTGTCAATTTATATATATTGAAAGTGGTCGATGATTTTTGGATGGATATTTATTACGTATGATGATTTTAATTTACTGCTCAGGATGGATGTTGTCAAATTCAATTAAATTATAGATATTTGACTCACTTGTTTTAATTATAGATGATGATCATTTATAATAATTATCTTGTTATTTAATCATATGAGTTAAATAATTAAATTACTTACTCTATAATCATATGAGTTATTTAAGAGGCTTGATATATTTAACTAATTAAATTGAAATAAAACACATTATTTAATTTACTTACTCTATAATCATGAGTTATTTAAGGTCATGATATATTTAACTAATTAAATTGAAATAAAACATATTAAATTAATAAATGGAAGCAAAACAAGAAGCATTTTTAGAAGCAAAAAAGGAAGCAACAATGGAAGCCAAACTAGAAGCAAACTAGAAGCAATCTTGGAAGCAAAACTTGGCGTTATCTAGGAAGCAAAAATAGAAGCAATTCAGGTAGCAAACAAAGAAGTAATAATGGAAGCAATTTTAGAAGCAACAAAAGATGCAATAATAGAAGCCATATTAGAAGCAACAAAATATGCAAAAAATAGAAGAAAAGTTAGATGCAACAAGTGACGTTATATCGGAAGCAAAATTGGAAGTAAAATCAAAAGAAAAATTGGAAGCATAACTAGAAGCAAAAATGGAAGCAAAACCAGAAGCAAACCTGGAAGCAAAGCTGGAAGCAACATAAGAAGCAAAACCAGAAGCAAAATCAGAAGCAAAAAAATCTGGCGCAAAACTCGACTCAAAATCCGGTGCAAAAAATGGCACCGAAGTGAGCATGCAGTTTTGCTCCGACAGAAGAGTCCAATTCATGAACTCAAATGCACTAAATTTTGGCGCTATTTTAGGTGCTAATTGCCTGTTTTGTTGTAGTGTATATATACATATATACATATATGTATATTTATATATATATATATAAATACAATTGTATGAAAGTTTCCATTATGTCAATACATACGCATATATATATATATATATATATATATATATATATATATATATATATATATATATATATATATATATATATATATATATATATATAGCATATATATATATATATATATATATATTTTATTATGTATTATTACAAATATTGACACACATATATGTGTGTGTGTGTGTACATACACACACATACATATTTATCGTATATTTATTTAACATTGCCTTTACACATACAATTCCAACAACATCGATTGACATATATACATGGAGTATATATGCGTATATATATGTCTCCTTGTCCATTTGACGTCCCCATGCATATGGGTAACCCATCCATAAGCATACGTAGATACGTCTATCTACGTATACTCATGTGCATGAGTTCATTGTAGACATGTACACATACATATATATAAATTTTATGTATATATCTCATAGATCAAATGTAAGCACATTAAGAAGAACCCTCAATTGACAGAAACTCAAATGTACTAAGACTAAATCAAGAATGCTCACAAAAAAAACTATAGTCTCTCCTAAATTATACACAAACAAGACTAAGGTAACTTACATTTCCTAGGTTATTGAATTGGCTCAACTATACTTAGAAGTGAGTGTGTGAAAGCTCAATTAGACTCATTAAGGGTTACTAGACCAATTCTCTTCTCCTGAGTGATACTTCCCCTTTCTTCTAGAGGATTAAATCTATCCCTACATCCAACTTAGTACAAATAAAACGTAGTTAACTGAATCAATTACAACCTTTTGCATCATATATTTCATAGAAAAGATCATTACATAACTTCATTTTGAATCAAACATTCATTTATTGTATTTCCAAAATACATAAAGCAACACACATTTAAAGTATTTTCACACAACTAGGTAAAAGTAAATAAGTAATAACACAATGGATTGTAACATGCCATAGAGTGAAACCACAATAGTGGTTTACAATTGAATTGAGGAAGGAAAATATCTTTTGTTGAGATTTCACTAGCTAGGGGGGTTCGGTCAAACTATCATGTTCGGTCGAACCTATTAAGACGTTCGGCTGAACCATATGTTCGACCGAACCCTTTCACGGTCAACGCAATAAATATTATTTTAAGGGATTCGGTCGAACCCAGGTTCGACCGAACCCCTTTGAATTAGGGCTTTTAAAAAAGTTCTCCCATCATTGTCAAACGAACCATGTTATTGAAGAGCGGGCTGAACCAAAATCTTTGACTTAGATTATATCCATGATTTTCAAGTTCACTTGTAACCCTATACATGTTCAAGTGAGAACTTATAGTAACTTGTAGATAATTGTAAATCATTTTGCCTTAAATTACAATTATATGTACATATTTGTTCCATGGAATTCTTAAGATCAAGAATCTTTGATAGCATCATCTCTCACATTTAATTATATACAACTTATATTTGTTTCATGGAATTCTTAAGTTCAAGAATCTTATATACAATTATATACAACTTATATTTTTTCCATCGAATTGTTCCATGGGAAATTATACAATTATATACAACTTATATTTGTTTCATGGAATTCTTAAGTTCAAGAATATTATATACAATTATATATACAACTTATATTTGTTCCATCAAATTGTTCCATGGGCAATTATGTAAATTTTAAAATTAAGTATTATCTAATTATAAAATTATTGCACACATATTTAAAACATAAATCAATGTACCCTCGATCTCCCTCTCTCCCCTCTACCCTTAACCCTTAAACCCTATTGTACCCCCTACCCTTTATCTCTCTCCCACTCCTGCCTCTCTCTCTCAAGTCTCTCCCTCCTACCCCCTCTCCCCCTCTCCCCTTTACCCTCTACCCTTAATCCTTAAACCCTTAAACCCTCTCTCTCTCTCTCTCACTCATTCAATCCTTCTATCTCGAGCTCCCCTCTAGCCTTAAACCCTTAAACCCTCAATCACTCCCTCCCTCCCTCTCTCTCTCTCAAGTCTCTCCCTCCTACCCCCTCTCCCTCTCTCCCCTCTACCCTTAACCAGGTTAAACCCGAAACCCTTGTACCCTCTACCCTTTATCTCT
>VDFB02090406.1:0-47430 GCA_007258455.2 Sequoia sempervirens | reverse complement strand
TTATCCACTCAGTGAAGCGTAACTGGTTGGCTGCAAAAAGAGCTGAAGACTTGGTGTATATTCATTCCAATTTGCGTCTTTTGTCATGTAAGGATCCTCAATACAGGCAGGGGGCAGCGAAGCTTTGGGATGTAGCACCCGAGTTTGCTGACTTGGATGCAACCATTCAGGATCTTGCTAGAGCCACTATGGATGATGTGGATGATAATGATGGCATACTACATGGTGCATCTAGTGCAAGTGGAACCGCTTTGGGTTCAAATGATGATGATCTTGAAGTTGAAGCCGTTGAAAATCCAAGTCACAAATTTTTTTATAATCCTTTTGATGATTGATGAACAATGAACGTTGAATCATGTTTCATGAACTACATTTTGTAATTCAGTAATTGTGATGATTTCCATTGGAATCGTGAACATAGATGTATATGATATCATTGATATGACTTATTTGAATATTTTTCAACTATTAATTGGCATTTAATATTTATCTTTGGCATTTGGCATTGATCAATGATCAAGTATCATACTATGAAATGATTTAGTTTTACAATTTTGTATATTTCTCTTATTTTTTTGTATATATATATACACAAACGTACCCAAACCCCTAAAAACAATTTTCATGTACCCACGTATCAGGTTCTCGTATCCGTCCCCGAACCCGAACCGGTAACTTAGTTATTATATAATTTTTTTTTTTAATACATACATATATAAATATAAATATACATATATAAAAATATGTACATATGTACATATATATTACACACATAGATGTAAATTTTATGATCAGATTTAATGCACAGAAAATTAATTAAAATCAGACACAATAACACAGCAGATACCTTGGGAAAAACCCTCCTCTTGAGGGAGAAAAAACCCAGCAACAAAGATCTCTCTTATATATAAATAGTGGCAACAATTCTCTTTACAATGAGGCCAATTATAAGGCCAATCTTCAGCACCTAACACAAGATGCAATGGCAGATAATAATCTGCAAGTATCTAACTCTCCCTTTGAGTAAACTCGCAATCTGTACTTGAAGAAGTTCGCTCTGCCCTTGAATAAATTCGCAATCTGTACTTGAAGAAATTCGCACTTGAAAATGATAGAATGAATCGAACTTGAATAGTGTAGAATAGATGAAAGTGACCTTGTATATATACAAATGTGAGAGAGGTCGCACCTCTTCATATACAAGGTCGACCATGATACAAGTAATATAATTACAAATAATAAATGCAAATTATAAGGAAAGTCGGCCCAAGAGAAATTATATTGTTGCCAAGAGAAGCGCCCATTCTCATTAAATGACACATATAAATAAATAGCCGATAGGCTATATTGATTTATGTCTTCACTCGTGGCTGGAAGGATGAACCCGAAGCTACCATAACATTAACATTCCCTCTCAGCTAGGGAGAGAACTTCCAGCTGCTCAAGACAAATCACCTCAACATGATGCTCATCACATTGGCTACAATCAGATGTGAAAAGAAGAATATCACCTCAACATGATATTAGATATCGCCTCAACACGATATCAACCATAGTGGCTACAACCATACCAGCGGTAAGTACGCGTTCACCGGGCGGGATGCTGTCACCAACGCGACTTCTACCCGCTTAATTAACAATACGTCTGACCTGCACCGTTTTATCCACTGCAATGGCCAACAAGGCTCACTGATACTGAGACTCTTACTCAGTCAAGGCTAGATTCTCCACCATACCAAGCTTATCTCGGAAGTACACAAACTTTATCCTGGCGAGAGGCTTGGTGAGAATATCTGCCGTCTGCTCATCAGTGCTGATGTACCTCAATTGTACAACCTTCCTCAGTACCATATCTCTGATATAGTGGTACTTGATCTCAACATGCTTGGTTCTGTCATGAAACAAAGGATTGACAGAAAGCTTCACACAACTCTGATTATCACAATGAATGATAGCAGGCTCCATTGATTGTCCAAACAATCCTGCAAGGAGCTTACGAAGCCACACTGCTTCTCGAGTTGCCAAACAAGCTGCAATATACTCTGCCTCTGTTGTACTCAGTGCTACAGATGACTGCTTCTTGCTACACCAGGAAATCATAGCTGAACCCAAACTGAAGCAACAACCAGAGGTGCTCTTCCGATCTGTGACACAACTTGCCCAATCACAATTAGTGAAACCATGTAACTCCAAGTCTACATCTAAAGAATACCTCAACCCATATCCAACTGTGCCACACAAGTATCTCAGGATATGTTTAGCTGCAACAAGATGTATCTGTCTCAGATCACACATAAACTTGCTAAGTGCACTCGCTGCATAGCAAATATCAGGTCTAGTGTTAACTAGATACATCAAGGATCCAATCAGCTGTCTGTACAATGTAGGATCCACCAAATCTAAACTAGCTGCAGCCTCCTTCAATTTATGTAGATTGGTCTCCATAGGTGTAGACATGGATTTGCAATCCATCATGTCAAATCTCTTAAGTATATCAATGGTGTACTTTCCTTGACTTAGAATCATCTCATTTGGTTTCTGCCAGACTTCTAATCCAAGGAAGTAATGCATGAGCCCAAGGTCCTTCATCTCAAATTCCGAAGTCAACTCCTTCTTACACTCAAGAATTAGGTGATCTTCTCCAGTAAGGATCAGATCGTCAACATATAAAACCAAAATTAATGCATCACCATTGATTACCTTGAAGTAGAGATTTGAATCAGCATCATTCTTCAAGAAGCCCAAACTTGACAGGTACCGATCAATCCTTTCGTACCATGCACGAGGAGCCTGTTTAAGACCATACAAGGCCTTCTTCAATTTGCAAACATGTGACTCCTTCCTATGAACCTCAAATCCATCAGGTTGCTCTATATAAACCTCTTCCTCAATCACTCCATTGAGAAAGGCTGTCTTCACATCCATCTGGTGAATCTTCCATCCTCTAGATGTGGCAATAGCAATGATGGTTCTGACAGAAGTATAGCGAGCAACAGGAGCAAATGTTTCTTCATAATCAACTCTTTCTTTCTAAGAGAACCCACAAGCCACAAATCTTGCTTTGTACTTCTCAATGCTTCCATCTGCAGCATGCTTAATCTTGAATAGCCATTTAGAAGATACCACAGACTTGCCCTCGGGTCTAGGGACAATATCCCAATTATCATTTTTAAGAATTGACTTATACTCCTCTGTCATAGCATCTCTCCAAACTTGAAGACTAGATGCTTCCTCAACACAAGTAGGCTCGGATTCTATAATCTGACTCATCAAGGCAACATAACTGGAGAACTTATGTGGCCTTTTGCTTTCTCTGAATGTGCCTCTAGGAGCTGCAAAACTTTCAGCCTCATGCATAGTACGCCTGGCCCATAGAGGTCTCTTTCTCTCAATAACAATGTTAGTAGGCCCATCAGTAGGTTCCAAGGGTTCAACAGGATCAGCTTCATCTTTTGGTTCTGAAGTCTCCCTCTGAATCTTAGGAGTATGGTCAACTTCCATATCCCCGAGGAGACTCTTTCATTATCACCCCCATATGAATCCCCCTCGATCTCCGAATGCAACATCTTCCTCGAATGTGACATCTCTATTGATTTCAATCAATTTCTGACCTAGAACATAAATCTTGTAGGCTTTTGATGTCTCACTATAACCCACAAATATTCCCTTCTTTCCAGAAGGCTCCAACTTAGTTCTCTTTTCTTTTGGAACATGAACATAGACATGACATCCAAAGATCCTCAAATGAATGACTTCAGGCTTCTTCCTTGTAAATGCTTCCTCCAGAGTCATATTCTCCAATATCTTATGAGGACTTTTGTTTTGAACATATACAGTCGTCCTGGAAGCTTCTGCCCATAAGAAGGTTTGCAAATCTTGGATCATGGATCGCGGCCTTCACAAGCTCTAATGACGTTTCCGTTTTCTTTCTCTAACACCGCTTTTGTTGAGGATTATAGGGAACACAAAAACTCCCTCTTAATCCCCTCGATCAATACAAAAATTCGGAACTACCAGAGGTGTATTCTCCACCATTGTCGATCCTCGAGGACCTTTAATTCTTGCACGTAAAGATTTTCTACCAAGGCTTTAAAGTCTTTAAACCTATCCAACACTTCCTCAGACTCTTTAGATTTCAAAAAATAAATCCAAGTCTTCCTAGAGTGATCATCAATGAAAAGAACATAATACAAGAAACCACTCGAAGAAGGAACAGACATAGGTCCACATAAATCAGAATGAATAAGGTCTAAAATACACTTAGATCTATTTTCTCTACTATGAAAAGGGGCTTTTATATTCTTACCCAATGCGCAGCCCTTGCAAGTACCTTCGTGTTTTCTGGTTGAACTTGGGAAGACCCGATACCATCTTCTCCATGATAGGTAAGGCTCGGAAGTGTAAGTGAGCCAATCTCCGATGCCAAAGATCGCAAAGACTTGAAGAGTCATGAACCAAAGCTTGTAAAGAACGTGTGCAGACCTTGTAAAGGTTTTCATGTCTAACTCCAATTACTTGAGCATCCTTGAAGCTAGAGTTCTCCATCCACACTAGAACTTTGCCTTTGGAGAAGGGAACTTGATATCCTTTATCTTCCAAAGCTGATATAGAAATAAGATTGCGCTTGATTCCAGGAACATAAAGAACATTACCCAATTGAAGTGATATGCCGGAATCCAAATGAAGTGTAGAGGTCCCAATTCCTTTCACGAAGTAGCTAGCATCATCTCCAATGATGACTTGTTCAGAAGACTCCTTTTCTACCAAACTTGAAAGGTGCTCTTTAAAGCTGGTGATGTGTCGTGAAGCACCACTGTTGATTATCCAAGTGTTGGTGTCGGAAGGTACACTGCTTGATAATGCCAAATAAAACAAATATTCACTTGAATCCTTTTGAGGAGAGGCATCATCAACATCCGCAACGGTGACCTGTTGCTTAGGTCTAGTTGGACAATACTTGGCGAAGTGCCTAAACTTGTTACACCTAAAACATTGAATCTTGGACATGTCCCTCTTCTTCTTAAATGGAGGTGCATCATCATTTCCCTTGTCCTGATTCCTCTTGAAGAATCCTTTCCTTCCATCTTTTCCTTTCTTCTTTGATGCATGGGAGGCGAGAACATGAATGTCTTCATTCTTTGAACTATGACCAACGCCTCTTGCCACCAACCTTGATTCGTCTTGAATGCAATCAGATCTTAGGTGACTGTAGGCAATTTCATCTTGCACTAATCAATATAAGATTCTAAGACAAAGGTAGACCATTGAGAGCAAGTATAGTTAGGGTTCCTAGCCATTAACCATACCCATCGAGCTGATCTCAATCTAATCCCTTTGCTAAACTATGTAATCATTGATTCACCTTTCGCCATCTTCACATGATGAAGTTGTTGCTTCAGTGCATGCGCTCGACTGGTATTGTTGATTTCATACATCTCTTCCAATGTTTTGAACATGTCTCTCGCTGTCTTCAACTTAGAGACGATAAGCACAATATGATCCTTGACGGAGTCAACCAATATCTTCATTGCTTTAATATCTTTCTTCACCCATTGTAACTTCGCTTCTTCCTCCTCAGGTTTAGGAACGTTGGACTCTACGAACTCACCCAAGTCATTTTCACGCAAGGTAAGCATGATCCTAAACCTCCATGATGTTAAGTTAGATGCACCCTCGAGTCTATCCTCGATCTTCAAACCATTCACCATCTTGACTAAGTGAACAAATAGGGTATGCTGATTAGCAATAATCTGATCACAATCCTCTCAAACTCGCTCTGATACCATGTAAATTTTATGATCAGATTTAATGCACAGAAAATTAATTAAAATCAGACACAATAACACAGCAGATACCTTGGGAAAAACCCTCTTCTTTAGGGAGACAAAACCCAGCAACAAAGATCTCTCTTATATATAAACATTGGCAACAATTCTCTTTACAATGAGGCCAATTATAAGGCCAATCTTCAGCACCTAACACAAGATGCAATGGCAGATAATAATCTGCAAGTATCTAACTCTCCCTTTGAGTAAACTCGCAATTTGTACTTGAAGAAGTTCGCTCTGCCCTTGAATAAATTCGCTATCTGTACTTGAAGAAATTCGCACTTGAAAATGATAGAATGAATCGAACTTGAATAGTGTAGAATAGATGAAAGTGACCTTGTATATATACAAATGTGAGAGAGGTCGCACCTCTTCATATACTAGGTCGGCCATGATACAAGTAATATAATTACAAATAATAAATGCAAATTATAAGGAAAGTCGGCCCAAGAGAAATTATATTGTTGCCAAGAGAAGCGCCCATTCTCATTAAATGACACATATAAATAAATAGCCGATAGGCTATATTGATTTATGTCTTCACTCGTGGTTGGAAGGATGAACCCGAAGCTGCCATAACATTAACAACACACACACACACACACACACACATATATATATATATGCTTTATCTTTTTAGTATATACATATATATATATATATATAAATTAAATATGTATGTATTAAAAAAAAAATTTATATAATATAAAATAGTGATACTCATAATTGTCAATAATCAAAATATTTAAATACCTCATAATTTTGAAAAATGAAAATACTCATAAATTCCTTTGTAACCACACAAACCTTCATGACACACCATATTCACAATTTTATCGCATACGGGAAAAATTAGGTATGTAGGCGCTTTTTTGTTTATAAGAATGTTTTAAAATATTAACATTTTCTTTTTTTTCTGGGCATTCCTTGGGTCCCTCTAGGTTCGTTTGACCAAGGTCCATCTTTGGCAGCCCGAGTTCCTAGGAGGGACCCTTGGTGAACCTAGAGGAGAACTAGCTCAGGACCTAGATTCGAACTTGAATCCAAACTGAACCCATACGGTTATCCTAGAGGTTCTAGAGGTACTCGGTAACATAGGCTTTTCGGGTAAAAAATCTAGCCTAAAAAAAGATTTATCTTTGGAAAAACTCTTTCAGGTAAGAATCCTAGCCACAAAGTGAGTGCTGCTTATTATATTAGTATAGAAGAGATTACAAATACAGTGAGATTTTCATATGTACCTCAATAGTTTTATGCTTAAATTTTGAAGGGATTCCAACAGCATTCCCACAACAATTCCATATCCAAAATCTTCTCCCATACTCAAACAACACTAACACTCAATAAGTAGGCAAGGAGCAACAAATCCACATGCCCAAGTTTCTCTAGATGAATGCTCAAGTTGTGTCTCTTCAACCTCCCAGAATCTTCTAACTTACATTATAACTTCCATTGTTGTAGATGCTCTTATAACTCCCTTCATCATGCTCTTACAATGCCAACTTCCATGTTGTAACATACAATCCAAGTGGCAGAGTGTGTCATGCAAGGAATCTCATGGATTCCTCAAAGGGTGGTGCCTGATTTAATAAGGGGTGAAAATTACAACACATTATAAATATTAAAATGCTACAAGGCTTGGAAGGAGTAGGACACACTTAACCCAGATATCCTAACATCTTGAGTCGGGGCTATCTTATTACTCAGCTAACCTATCTCTGCATTGCATATGTAAACTTCTCTGTCAATTTTATTTATTTTTCCTATCGGTAAATAATATCTTAGTTTTATAAGATTTGGCTTCCTTACTGTGTGATATTTGTAGAATGGATGCTATTGATCGTTGTTTCTCAAAGGAGACTGTCGAGGAGATCTTATCTGCGTTGGTAAGTTTCATTTCTAGTTGTATTTCATCAGCACCTAAATTATGACTTTTGTAGTAAGATTTTGGCTAAAATTTATTATTATTAGTTTCAGTTCTGGTTATTTTTTGTGATCATGTTAATTCTACTTGATATATCCATCAGTCTGAAGAGATAATTGTGACTAGTAAATTTGTCATCCAGAATACTAAATTTGTGGGATATGACTATTGATATTTACATATTCCACAAAAAAAGATGCCTTTTAAAACTGTTTCACTCTGAAGCATAGTTGTGCAATTTCTCTAGGAAACAGAAGCAGGTGGTAAAAGTGATGCATGGTATGCCAATACTATTGGGAAACTGAAAGAAGCTTCTCCACTAAGTTTAAAAATTGCATTAAAATCTGTAAGTCCATGCTCCTCTTTTTAAATTTGTTCTATGTTGTTTGGGTGATTGCATGTTAAATAAGTGACAAAGAACTTGTTGGACAGATACGTGAAGGTAGGTTCCAATCGTTAGATCAATGTTTGGCTCGTGAATATAGAATAACATGTCACAGACTTTCAAAGAAAATTTCTGGTGACTTCTATGAGGTATAGCTTGTGCTGTTTTGATAAAAGTTGGCATTAGTATAAGAGCTATTTTCCTGCTATGTAGTGAACTTTTTTGAATGTGTCTGTGCAGGGTATTAGAGCACGTATGATAGATAAAGACTCTTCTCCCAAGGTATGGAACATTGCTTACTTTTACTCATGCAATCTTGATGTGAATGAAATCATTTCTAAATAAGCAAGATTATTTTTAGAGCAATTTAAAAAATTATTGTTTCTTATTAGTATTAAATTATCTTCCTCTTGTGCAATTTCGGAGCTTGATATAAGAGAGCATTCATGGCATTGTTTTTCTATTGATACATGGATAACTAGTGGGAGTTGCAATGAAATGTCTGATATAAAAATTGCAGTGGGATCCACCATGTCTTGAGAAAGTGTCTAGAGAAATTGTGGACCAGTACTTTTTACCACTGGGTTTGGATGGTCTGGAACTAGAACTGCCGGTAAAGCAACGTGAAGCTTATATTTAGTGCGGTCCCAAGGGTGGAAGGTAAAGTTGCACACTTTCAAAACAGTGACAAATGTTGCTTATGATTTTATTGTTTCCATATTTTTGGAACATAATTTACAAATGTTGCTTTCTGTTTAATATGGATTGGTACTTTATGTGATATGGCACGCAAAACATGTCATTTCATGCTTGAAATTCTCTTGTAGATAAGAACATAGATCACATACCCTTTTATAAAATATAAAGAGAACAAAACTTCTGATCTGCTACTGCAGATGGAATCAAATCCAAATGGGCAATATCAATGTGAATGCATGGAATTTATTATAAAAGTAATTTAGATACACATATCTGGAATTAATATACAGAACATGATTGCATCAAAGAATTTTGAACAGCAAAATCTCTAGCAGCATTTATAAATGCTTTGAAGTATGCAGCTTTCCCTCCACAGTTAATATCCCTTGCCCAAACTGATCTCAAACTTGCTGTTATATGGCTCAAGGAATATTGTCAAACACTTCTGATGTAAACTAAATGCTCGCTGGTCTGTGATTTCAGTCTGATATGTTTTCTTGAAATGATGTCAAATGTGATCTAAATGCTTGCAAATGATTACTAAGATAGCTAGGTGAAGGACTAAATGCAAATGCAATTCTTTTTGACTCTTTTGAATGCATATAGATGACTGAAACAACTTGCAATATGCAGCTATAGCAACTAGGAATTATGACAAACACTTTAGATGCAATCTAAGCAATCTAAGATGACATATGTGCAACTATGACCAAGTGACATTGACACAAACACTTGGTATGCAACCTAGAGCATGGAAATGAAAGCTACAGCCATAGACATTATATCAAACACTTGCTATGCAATGTTAATGTAGACTTTAAGCTAGAGACATTAAGATAAACAATTTCCTTGCAAACTGAAAATGAATACCATAGCAAATACATGTAGGCAAATGATGAGATGCAACCTTATAACTCCTCCTATTGACGTGCTAATTATTACAATATAGTTGGTATAGCCAAGACTCTTGGCATCCAATAATGTGCTACAGCATGGCAGCGCCTTAAGGGCCTGATACAAGAGATTATGACCCGAAACAATATTACAATGCAATGGAATGTTAAATAAAGAACCTTATTATGAAGCCCCTTCAAATGATGAAGAGATGGCAGCTAAATCTCTTGAAAAGATGACTCCTAGATGCCAAATTGCTGCTCCAAAAAGCCACCCCTGTTTCTGACCTGAATCTTAAGATAATAAAATGTATGCAGCTCCCAAACCTCCAATTATGCATCATACTTTATCGTCCCAACCTAGGGAAGGTAGCGCTCAAGATCATTAATGAAATCGATGAATATCAAGGCCTCCATTTGCAAAATGTGAAGTCTGCTATAGCAAATCGATGGCTGCCAATATGCTCCTATACCCACAATTTTCTCCACAATAAATATAAATATTTTATGCTATCAAATGCCTTCAAATGTGCCACAAATAATCTGCTTATTCCTTTCTCCACAAATTTGATGCAATGAGAAGTTTGAAGTAACTCTCCTATCTGCTGCAACCCTTCAGTAGATAGTTTCACTACCTCAAATATGCAAATCAATGGGAGTTATCGTTCCCAAAGACCCAAATAGAAAAATCTGCAGAAACACCTAGGCTTCTCCACAAACATCAAATGCAATCTTCAATTCCTGGATGATTAGAAGCAAGCCCAACCCCTCTTAATATACTTTTCTCCTCTTGAGGTTGGCCCCCTCATGAAGCTTCTAAATAATCATTATTTTATTTTATTTTATTTGCACTTAATAATAATATTAAAATATAACTTTATAATTCATAAAGTGCAAATATGTTGTCAAAACATTATGTTTTCCAGCATCCTGATAACACATTATGTTTTCTAACATTCAAAAGAACATAGGAAAACCCCATTAAACCACTGAATCCAGGAGAAGAAGCCAACCATCGACTAGGTAACTGCCTCAAACGACCTTCTAACCATGCTCGTTAGCCTACGAGAGTTAGGAATAGGCTAAACCCTCTGAAAGCTGATGCTCATGAAAATGGGGACATTACACATTATCTTTCAGCTCCATGATGTCTTTGCCATTGATGTCAAAGGGGAAGAATTACAGTAAGAGGGAGAATTATGTTCTTGTTACATTCATAGATTATTTCTTTGCAAGGTTGCCATCAATAACAAAGGGGGAGATTGTTGAAATTAATTGCCATTGATGTCTTTGCCTTAAGTAAGGGAGAGCAGAAATAATATTATTACAGCTAGAGTTTATTTCTTATGCAGGCTGATTCACGAGAAAGATATAAGTAACATTTATAATTTATTTTGAATTCTTAATGCTGCCGACCTCCTTATATTGGTGCCTACTTTGGAGAAATAAAAATAAGTTGTTTATTATTAATATGGCCACCCATGCTATGTTTGAGTGCCACCTTTTGGAAAGAGATGTCCCTTGGAGAAGGCTTTTCCTTTGGGAAAGATAAATGCTAATTAAATCAGGCCTCCCCCCTTGATATGTTTGCCCCTCTTGGGGAATGAAAAATAAAAATAAAAATAAATAAAATATGTTTAAATCAGGCTGACTCTTTTTGAGGAATCGCCTCCCTTGGAAGGGTTACCACCTTTGAAGAAGTCGCACCCTTTCATGAGAGACATAAGAGGATATAAAAGCATAAGAAGTTAGAGAAAAATAGACAAGTAGAAAACATGAAAAATCAATCCAATTAAGAGCAGATTTCTGAAGTATGATAGTAGATATATGAATATGTTATTAGCCCAATGAAAGATAAACAAATTGGAAACAACCCTTCACTTTTTGATCACCTAGTTCCCAGAGTGGGCAAGGTGAGAGTATACGATGTGAGGGGATCTGATAACAATATGAAAATGCTGGAAGTACAAGAGTTATTGGCGGCAAGCCAAGCCAATAGAGAAAATGTAAATACTTGGCGGCAATGCCAGCCACTTTCACTTTTTAGTGGGCTATAGGAAAGTAAATTAAAGCAAAAAACTTGGTGGCATAGTAAGCTACTTGTACTTTTCAGCGGGCAACATAAAATAAAGGAAACTCGACCACTTCTTTAGCGGGAGTGAAATACAAAATATTGAAAATATGAAAGCTGATTAGTACCTACTAATTCAGCATTACAATATGGAGTCTTTTACAATATATCATGAGATAACTTAGCAATATGAAAGCCCAAGTGTTAGATACTTCTCCCAACAACAATACAATGATATGGCATCAAGAAAAATTGAATCAACAATGAAATTACTAGGTCTGATATGCTGCAACAGCAGTCTGATATGAAAAGTTAGCGAACCTGAAACGTCCAAAAATCTCCACAACTCTCTCCAGACTCCTCTGAATGACCTCAAATCAGTGGCAAATGAACCCTCTTAGCTAGGCATCCAAGTTCATGAAGCAAGCCGCCACCAAAAGGTTTGCAAATCAAAGGCATGTTTCCCAATGCACCCAAACCAAGGAAGTATGACCCCCTTGAGTAGGGCGACTAGCAGCAAAAATCAGGTTCTCTAAAAATTATGAGATTCTAGGAAAAGGGGCACCTAGATGCTAGGAACACAGTGAACCAATACCCACAAAATTCTTCCAAGTCTCCAAAATGATACGAGCATAAATGTGGGTCAACAATAGATTGAAAGAGCATTCCAAAAAATCCAAACAACAAATGAACACACCAAAAATGTCTCTAGAAAACATCAAAGCCACACCAAACTGAAAACATAGAAGAAGCCATCACCAATGAAGCTCAATCTGCAACCTCTAAATGAAGAAGCAGTCACTGTTTAGCTAGGAGTTATCTTGCAAACTCGAAACTAAAGAAGAGCTAGGAGGTGTACCAACCTTGAAGCAAGAGTCCAGAACCAATTCAGCATCACTTCAATATGATAGAAAATGGATACCAAATGAGAGGGAGAGGGGTTCTATTTATAAGCTTCAATCCCCAAAAATTCAAATCCTCAATTCCTTCCAAAAAGGGACACCCTTATGAGGAGAAATATAATAATCTTTTAAGTCCATTCTTTGACCAAGACTTTGGGTGCCCAACATGACTTAGCAATTTTAACTTTATAAAAACCAATAATTTCTTCAACTTGGATGTCCAAAAGAGAGGCCACAACTTAAAAATAACTTAAGTTATAAGCCTAGGCGTGGGGGGCTAAAAAGCAACATTAGAAACATTATAACTTAAGTCATCAACTTTCCTTTTTTGTCTCCAAGAAAGTTGGAGAAGCCTTTGCCAATACTGCATTGCTAGAAATAGTAACTTAGTGTTGATTGCTGCCAAACCACATTGCCAAAAATGGCACTTACTAAAACTAGCATACTGCTAAAAATGGTGACTCCAAACACCATTTGAACACATTCTCGGTAGCCATCATAACTTACTAAAATTAGTAAGTCTGGAAATGGTCACTGATTAAAATGCATGTGACACCCCCTTGAAGCTCTCTAAACAACCCAAAAAGACCCAGAAAACATACTGCCAAACTCTTGCATCTATCCCCTAAAAACTTAGAAAGATACCTCCTAGAAAATAGGAAATCCTAATTCTGCCTTTGACTAGCCTATGGGCCTTCGAAATGGGATAACAGTCACCAAAAAGGACTAGTGCTGAGAAGGGGACATTACAAGGACCGACCCACTACATGTTTCATATAAATTTGAATTTAGGTCCACCTTAGCCAACTTGGCTAATTGTGGATGGTGTTAAGGGATTCGTGGTTGACATGAAATGATGTTAATGTAATGGGATGTATATAATAACTAATCATCATAGTTTAGATGTGTGTGTAATAGTGCGAGCAGGAGTAATTTCGGGTGATGTAATGGGAGTTGCATCTCAATCATTGTGCGCCATCATCAAAAGATCATAAGTTGTGTAGGAGAGTGTTTGAAGGAAGATTAGATTGATTGTAAGTTGTGTGATCAACATTGAAGATCTGCAAATCTCATCTATGTAATCCGGTAGGATTGGAATCTTACTTATTGAGCTGGTGCTCAGATCTTTGTATTGGGGATTGGTGTCTCTAGTAGGTTGGTGGTTACAAATACAACAGGGGATTGGGGTCTCTGGTAGGTTGGTGCCTACTTCATGATTGTAAGTTATTCATTATTTATGTGAGGCTAGATTTGGATAGTAGATCTAAGCGGCTCTTCTCACTATAGTTTTTCCCATTCCAGGTTTCCATGTATATCTAGTGTTTATTATGTGAATGTGTGCATATGTATTGCTTGATTGATACTAACTGTTTTGATTCATGTTTGGAGAAGTGACAAATAGTAATTCATGTTGAATTAAAGAGTTTTAAATAGATTTGATATACTGACTCACCCCCTCCCCCCTTCCCCCCCCTCTCAGTATATTGTGTGCCAATTCAATTGGTATCAAAGCCAAGTTCCTTTGAAAAAGCTTCGCAACTTGAGGTAGATTCAGGATGGCACACTCAGTGGCTCAAGAAGGATTGTCTTCAAATAAGGCACCACTCTTTGATGGATCCAATTACACCTTTTGGAAAGGAAGGATGGAAGCATACCTGATGGCCCCAAGATTTGAGGTTTGGCAATTAGTTGTGGATGGATATGAGATCCTTGAAAGTCTCTCAAGAGATCAGGCTGAAAAGAAGGGTTGCGAGAATAATGCTAAAGCAAGGAATGCTATTTTATGCAGTTTATCTAACTTTGAGTTTGTAAAGATCATGCATTGTAGGACATTGAAGGAAGTATGGAGTAAGCTACACAACATCTATGAAGGTGATGACAAGGTCAAACAAGCAAAGATTCAAACTCATCGAGGTCAGTTTAAAGTCTGAAAATGAAGGAAGAGGAAAACATTGCCACATTCCTGATCCGGGTTGATGAGGTTGTCAATTCTATCAGAGGTCTTGGTGAAGAACTGAATGAAGGTACGATTGTGAAAAAGGTACTCAGATCCCTTCCCCAAAAGTTTGATGCAAAAGTTTCTGTTGTTGAAGAAGATAAAGATCTAAATACTCTTAACTATAGATGAGTTACATGGGATTTTGATTACCTATGAAATGAGAATTGAGAATGACAAATTTGTAAGGAGAGAGGTTGCATTCATGGTGTCCAAGAAGCAAGATGATCTAGATTTAGGAGATGGATCAGATCCGGAGGAAGCAAACTTTATCAAAAAGTTACAAAGAGGTGCTAGAAAGTATAAAGGTAAGTTGACTTTCAAATGTTTTAATTGTGGTGAAGTAGGACATTTCATGGCTAAGTGTCCATATAAAGAATCTAGCAATGATGAGGTGTCATTTCCAAAAGGGAAAAAGTTTCAGAAAAATCATAGAAGTTTCTTTATCATTGAGGAAGGCTACTCATTTGATGATGATGACCAAGCCACTTCCGGGAATGAAGGAGAAAAGGCTCTTTTCATGGCCTATGGAAACCTCTGAAGAAGATGTGGAAATAAAGTCCAAAATTGATGATGATGCAGAAGTAGACCTTGTGGAAGAATTGCTCTATGTTGGCAAGGAAATCAAAAGGCTGAAGAAAAGAATTGCAGAAGAAGTGAAAGTCAAAGAAAAATTATCTCAAAATCTTGAGAAAGTGGAGAAGATGGTCATTGATCTAAAGATTCAAGTGGAAGAGGAAAAGAGGATTAAAGAAGGTTTGATTGAAGATTGCTATCAAGAGATGAGGATTGTGAAAAACTAGAAGTAGAGATTGTATCACTAAGGAAAGATCTTGAAAAACCGAAGTTAAAGTTTGGGAAGAGCATTGAGATCTTGGGTCAGATAATAGAAAGCCAGAGATCACCGCATATCAAAACCGGTCTTGGATTTATTGATATAGAGGAATAAGGTGACCGAGCAACCTATGAATTCTATTGTTGAGAGTCTGGAAGAGAATGGCTTTGGAAGTTCAAAGTCTGAGCAAGTTGCAGCAAGCAATGAAAGCAAGGTGCTGAATGATGGTTTCATCCAAGTGCACAAACATAATAGAAGATTTGGAAGACAAGCTTCAAGAGGACAAGGATACAATATCAAGTTCAATCATTCTTTTTTTGGTTATTGTTTAAATTGCAATCATTTTGGTCATTAGGTTGTGAATTGTAGAAAGGCTCCAACAAGAAGTGCAATTTTGGACATATTGCTAGAAACTGTAGAAGTAATTTTGTGAGTCTTCCTATACTGGATACAAAAGGAAATAGTTTAGAATGTTAGAATAATGAAACAAATAAGGTTTGGAAGAAGAAACCAAAGGAGCAAAGATTAGAGAAATCCATGGTGGCTCAAACTGCACTACATGCCCAAAAGGGGTAGAACCTATGGATCATTAACAGCGAATGCTAAAGTCACATGACTGGAGACAAGAGCAAGTTCATGCACTTCAAGAAGTTTGATGGAGGATCTGTAACCCTTGGTAACAATTCTATTGCTAAGATTACCGGTAAGGGTATTTTGATTCTTGATGGTAGAAAGACAAAAACTCATGATGTTCTGTATGTAGAAGGATTGAAGCACAATCTTCTAAGTGTAAGTCAAATGTGTGATAAAGGCTACAAGCTTTCATTCAGTGCTAAAGGCTCTGAAATAAAAAAGACTGGTACCGATGAGTTAGTTGCTGAAGGAAGCAGGATTGATAGTGATGTATATCATCTCAGTGAGGTGAATGGACAAAATTGCTTTGCCATAAAGAGAGAAGAGTGTTGGCTTTGGCACAGAAGGTTGGGACACATCAATTTTGATGATCTTGTGAGGATTAGCTCAAAAGGAATGGTAAGAGACATGCCAAAGATCAAGAAGCCTTAGTCTACTAGTTGCAAACCATGTCATGAGACAACTACAATAAACCTGTCAAAGAGCTTCTTCTAGTAGTGCACAAAGCTGCCAATTTGGTAAATATATATTTTTTAAAGCTTTAATCACTATTTCAGAGCCTCCTTCCACCAGAATGGCATGAAAACCAACATTATAGGCAAGAGAAAGACTTGCAAGGAGTGCTTCCTACATAATGAGATCCATCTATCAAAAAACCCTAAACACATCTTTAATTAAATGCTCTTGCCACTCCCAAGTTACCACAAGAAGCACCATCAAAATTCAGAGTAACAACCTTATATGGCGCTTTCCAGCTATCTTGTCTTCCAACTTTTTTATGCGCTACTAATCCTTTAATAGGCAGCGCTATAGCGACTTTCAAGTCATACTAACTGAACCAAATAAATCATCTGCCAAAATTCCAAATCTTTAATTATTTATTTTATCTTTATTATCTTGTTTCATCTTACTCATCTTATTTGAGTAATTCTAAAATCTTGAAATATTATTGTCTAATAAAGCTTTAACATTGCTACAAACAATCCTCTATTTAAATAGGTTTTGTAAACAAATTTGACCTTTATGATGTTAAAAATACAATAATCATAGATCCTACAAGGTCATTTCTTAATTTAAATTTGTGGACAATGTAATATTCCCCCTTAATTTTTTCAGGATTTTATCAGCACAACACACCACTGGTTAGTGTTAGCTCCAAATGATAACCAACAAGAATAGTAACCCTTCACCTTTTGATCACCAAGATCCCAATGTGGGCGAGGTGAGAGCATATGGTGTCAGGGATCGTTAGCAAACTGGAAATGAAATACAAAGCTGCTAGGTGGTTAGCTGACCATGAATAAAAGTAAATGCTGGAAATACAAAGAGTAGGCGGATAACCGACCATAAAGCTATACCACTTATACGGTGGGAGCGAAGTTATTACAATTTATAAGGTGGCAAGCCAACCATGAATCCACACTACCACTTATTCAGTGGGGGGAAATTAAACAAGAAATGCTGAAAGTAAAATAAGACTCAACCACTTCTTCAGTGGGAGTAATTACAAAATATTAAAGTGCAGAAATATAAATAGTTGTTAGTACTACTAAACCAACTTTACAATGAAAGCTTCAGCGGCACAATAATGTAAAGGTTTATCATAAAAAACCTTAGTATGTTAGAGAGTAATCCCCAACTAGTACAATATGCTATAGAACAAAAAATATAGCATAAACTAGAATTATATCAAATCTGATTAGAAACAGTAAACACAGAAAATTAAACCAGCGAGTAAGAGATTCACCAAAATGGACACAACTTCAATTCAACTCCGAATGACTTCAAATAGCAGACAAATGAAGCCATAATCCTAGGCGTCATTTTCCAACCAGCAAACTATGCCAAAACAGCTCCAGGAACTTGGCACGAATCCTAATGCAGCAATACAGAAGTGGTATGACCTCCAGGAAAGGTCGACCTCTTCTATTAAATTCAATACTCAGAAATAAAATCTGAAACCTTGCAGAACTGGGTGCCCTACACAATGAAACAACATGAGCCAGTACTCAGAATGAGATAAAAATCGATGACGAAGCTACAAGCAAAAATTCGTTTAAGCCATGAACATCAACAGTAGAAATAAACAGATTATATAACAACAATCTGTTTATAAAATCAGAATTCAATTCTATCCACACTCCTGAGTGAAGCAAAGTCTTCAATGGCCATCTAGGGAGTTATCGTTTCAAGCCCGAAGAATGGTGAGGTAAGGATGCTAGGAGGGATCTCCTCGAAGCAGCTCTGAATTCAATTTAGCAGCATAACGTTATCATAATTTCCAAAAGATACAAATGAAGGCACAAGGCATCAATAAATAAGCTTCAATGGGCAATTGAATCAACTTTGTAACCTCCAAAAAGAAACTCTTCAATTTCCTCATGGGACACCCATCTCCAAAATTGCACTTTTTAAATATTAAAATACTTTAATATTCCCTCCCTTGGCATCCAACTTTAAGAGCATTTTAAAAAATTAATAAAGATATTAATTTCTCTCTTGGATGTCCACTTAAAGGCCCCACTTTAAAAACAACTTAAAGTCATCGACTAGTCACGAGGTCCAAAAGGTAACACTGAAAAATGACTAAGTTATTAAATCTTAGCTCCAAGAGGAAAGAAGAAGCCAACACACAAACTGATCAACCTCATTGCCAAAAATAGAAAACTGCTATTAATAGTAAGTGCATGCAAACTTTATTTGAGCAACAACTGAGCAGTAATCATGACTTACTAAAAATAGTAAGTGCCTGGAAAGGTTGACGGATTTAGATGCATGTCATAACACCTTGGAGAACTTTCAAAACCCAAAAACCTTTCCTGCATGCAAGGTACCAGAGAGAAATGCATGTCATTTTTTCAACATGCGTGTTACCTTACCCTGAAGCTCTCCAAAAACCTAGAAAACTCCAAATAATAGATTGTCAAAAAACCTATATGCAAGCCTTCAAAAGCCCAACAAAAACCTCTTATAAAAGTGGAAACCCTAATTTCCACTTTTGACGGGCCTTTGGAAATAGACTATCAGTCACTGAAGCGCATAGGGCTATATTGGGGACATTACAGTCCGCCCTTCCCAAAATGGCTTGTCCTCAAGCAATGCCTCCACACTCCAAGGAAACAATTTTCTCCATACTATGCCAAGTAGGATCCTAGGGTCCCTAGTCCATCTCTGAAAAGACACACTGTACTGATGCTGCGCCACACTGATCGCACAAACATAACCAATATTCCAAAACTGCACTATCTTCTGTTGTAACCCCAAAAGGTTACCAAACATGTGACTTAAACTGAAAGACTAGGAGGAACTGAAATCAAAACATTACAACATCTCACACCCCAAAGATTCTGAGGAGTTAATATCATCAATGCCAATGATTATCATCATTCTAGGCACAAGGAAGAATGATCTAAGTAACTCAAAAATATTCTCATCAGCAAAGCTCCTCAAAGCATCAAACAAAGTCACAACTTCAAAAGTGACTCCATCAAGGCTATTTGCAAAGAAGGAAGCAACTCTTTGCATAAACACAACAGCCTCATCCTCAAAACTCTTCAAGGATGTACAATGCCTTCTCTGAAAAATACATACATATTCAAGAAGACACTTAAAATCTTTCACAACTCTCTCTCCAATAGTCTTAGAATGACGAACCAAATCAGCCAAAGGTTTGCTGCCCCGAATATAAGTACAAGAGAATGTGCACGGATAGCCACTGGAAAGAGTTTGCTCAAACTCTATCAAAAAACTGATTCTGATCAGTCCGAACCACTATTTTTCTCATTTGAAGCCAAAAATCATCTCTGGAAAGAGATTTTGAAGTGAAAATATGAGTGTACTAGCTGCCCACCAAGTTTAAAATGAATGTCTCAACATCTAATTTAAGAGAAATCAACATGTTAGGAAATGAACAGCTGCTGTAATACTGAAAATCCTTGTCCATTTTGACCAATCTGCTCATATTCAAAGCTGGAAACACCCCCTCTAATAGCTCCATCACAGCAAAGAACCATTCTTTGCTCCAATTTCCTCGCCAAACCACCAATTGATGATTAGAAATAATCATCAAATGGCTGATAAAGAAGGTAGCAACACCTATAGAACATAAATTTTGACGCTTATCACTCCAACATACCTTCTTCTCACATATAATAATCTTCATCACAACATGTTGAAAATCCCATACTCCTAGAAGTGTCAAATATCGATTGATGCCAGGATCCCAAATTGTAAGTAAGGAGGAACCATTCCACAGACGGAGAACTACTTTGACTTGAACTCTTTGATCTATACGTTCCATCTGAATCATTACTTCTTGGAACTCCAAGAAGTATTCAACAAATCTGAATTCATTGAAAAAATTGAATCCAAAATCATGAGACATGAATTATCGAAAGGATTCAATACATCCATCATCAAACTCAATTTTGAAATTAGTTATTCTTAAGGAAGATGGTGCAAGCATAAAATCCGATTGGAATCTAACAAGCAGCTGCATCAGATAATGAATAAACTCTTCATCGGAATGCCAATCAGTTCTTTGTTGCCAGTCAAGAATAATGACTTCATTCCTCCTTGATCCCTGATTTTCCATCTCCTGAAGAGTGGATGGACTATGAAAAGTGGATGGACTAGGAACAGCAGTAATGACATAATTATGCAATTCTTGGAACAAAATTTTACCACTAGAGGAAGTATCAAAACTTTCCTGCTCACTAATGGTTGGAGGAATTTCCTCATTAACTCCAAAGAATAAGTTTTCAGGAAACTTATTAACACCAACCTCGAACATTGGATTATCATAAACTTGAAAGCCAAGCTATTGTGAACTTAAAGTCTCCTTTATTTCCGGACATTGGTTCAAATCATAAGTCCTTTGTATGAGATCAAGCTCATCAAGAACCCTTTGAATTTCTTCAGCTCTTCCTTTATTTTCTTACTCCCAAAAAAATTGAACAGCTTCTTTTAAAGCCTCGTGAACTTCAAGCAATTTGGCTTTTGTTCGTTTGTTCCATTCCAATGCCTCATCAACAACTCGAACAACTTTGTCTTTATCATGAAAAAGACTTGTTTCGATTTCTTCCATATCATTCTTAATTGTCTTCATATCAACAATAGGAATATAGCACACATCTTGATTCCTTGGCACATCAGATTTTCCACATGCTGATGAATAACATGAAGTTTAGATAAAGTTTGAATCTCCTTTTCAGTAGTTACCGAACTTTGATTGCTTTTTCTATGATCTGATTGAACTGATGAAGTGCTGCTATGGAGTATAAATATATCAAAAATCTTTTCAGCTGTGCTCCTCAGGTTGTCACGCATTTGTTGCACAGTTCTTATCATCTCTTCAATAGTGCTCTCTAGGTTGCTAGCTCTTTGCTTCAATTTGGCTTCAAGCAAAGAGAAATCAGACTTGTGTCCACTTGAAACAACTCCCTCTATGCCTTTCTCAATACATGATTCAACATTAGTGTTGGAAGAATGTAATGTCCCCATTTTTGTGAGCATCAGTTTTTAGATAGTTTAGCCTATTCTTGACCCTCGTAGGCTAATAAGCATGGTTAGGGGGGTCCCTTGCGGCAGATACCTAGTCAGATGATGGTTTCCATTTTCCTGGATTCAGTTGAATGGGAGAAATAAGGTGTTTTATTAAGATATAATGTTTAATTATTATCAAAGGTGACTTTAATAATAATAATTATTTTAATGTTATGTTATAATATCATATTTGCACTTTATATTATAAAGTCATTTGTGTAGTGCAAATATTATATTATTTTAATATTGTTTTCTAGAAGCTTCTTGAAGATGGATTGAAAAAGTATAAAGGAAGATCAAGCCAAGCTTTTAAGGGCAGCTAGGAATTGATATTTTTTGCTTGATGTGATTATTTGGTGGAGCCAACTAGGGTTTCTGCCATTTTCAGACATTGGGAACGAAAACTCTCATTGGTATGCAATTTTGAGGCTGTGAAATATCAGCTGAATTATGCTAATTGTGCACTTCACTCAAATGTTCAATTTGTGCTTCATTGAGGAGATTCTACAGGTGCAGTAGCTGTTGTATTTCTGCCCTAGCTGAAGTTGAGGTAGCTGACTTATTACCTCATCATTTTCATTGCAGTAGCTGTTGTATTATTGCATTCACGGCTGAGGTTCGATTGTTTACAGATTTAATGGCCTTCGGCCAAATCTGAGGAGGTTGATCACCATTGGAGATATACATTAAGTTATATTTGGCATTTGAATTATCAATCTTTGTTGCTGGTACGATTCATTTGGAATTACAGGCTTTCTAAAGAGGTTCGATTTTAATAGACAAGGGCAGATAAGAAATTGGATTTGCATTAGGAAGAATCACGGCTGGCATAAAGACAAATACCAAGAGAAAAAAACAAATTGGATTGAGGTGGAGGTGCTTTGTCTTATTGGAAGGATAAGACAAGAATTACAAATTGATACCATAGCTTGAAGAAAACGACAGGGAAGGAGAAGGATTCATCATTTGTTAAAGGCGGATCAATATCTGTAGGAAAAAGTCGAATTTCTGAGAATCACAAAAAAGACAAAGGGCGCTAGAAAGGATAAGAAAAATTAGTGGTTTGATATTATCAAAGGCAAAAGGAAGAGAACCTTAAACTAAGGTTGGGCGGCATCAAGAAGAAACACGATTATAAGCCTGGGCGGAAAAGACAAACTTGTGGCTGAGTCAGTCGATATTATTGACTTATTTGATGAAGACAAAATACACGATGATGCATCTTGGCGCACAGTATAAGACTATCGAATGTGATAGGAGTGCAGTTCGATAAAGACAAAGGATTAAAGCTGTGAAGCTGACTTGTATAATTGCATTTTGAAGTTCTATCTGTGATTGGAAGGATCAGCCCAACATATGAGACAAGATTACTATTGTTTGAAAGGGATTGATTAATTTCACCTGTCGGGAGGTGCTTGTGAGGCGTTGAAAGCGGACATGTTGATGCGTGTTTTATGACTCACCAACCACTTTAGAATAAAGAGTCCAAAGACGCTCTATCCTCTCTTGAAAAACTACCTCTTATGCTAAGATTGATAGAAAGGTCATACGGTAATTCCAATGTTTCTTAAGTTTGAGGGTGGACAAGCTCAATGGATGATGTGATATGCTGATTTCACAAAGGGACCTTGGATAATGGACTATTCAAAAGTAGGAATTTAGATTGATTTGTCGTTGAATGTTCTTATATTTTTGGGATTTTCGATTTTGAGATAAAATAAAAGGAAAAGGATGAGGGTTTGGAAACTAGACTTATGCCAAACTACTCCTATGAACTTAAGAGACAAATGTTGAGTAGTGAAATTTAAACCAATCTTTGTTTTGCCAAGCACAATGACTACAACTAGACAAAGATGATGCAATCTTCAATGGATTTATGAATGATGTCCTATTACACAATACCACCATCAATTCGAACAATGTATATGAGCAATAGAATCCAAGTTAAACAGTTTCAACATTCAGACTAACCTTACACATCAAATTGAAAATCATTCAATTGAAAAAGGTATGAACTAATTTCACTATTTCCAACACTATCAATCTTTCATTCATCAAAATGCTAAAACTAATTTACTTTATTGAAGAAATTATGAAACCATGCAAGCTCTCAAAATAACAAATGCTCAACTCTGAATCAAATTATTATCTGAATAGCACTAGTAGCAACAATTTCATAAGTCTCCCTGAATGAATGAAATGCGTGGGGTTTATATAGGCACCCCAATTACAAAGCAACGGCCCAGATTGATTCGAGATCAATGGCCAAGATTATTTCAAGAAACCCTAACCCTAAAAAGCATAACCAACTCAATGGACACATGGCACAAGTAGGACGAGCCACTTGGAGTGTGGAAATAATGACACCTTGCAAATTACTTGAGCAAATGGGAATCCAAAATACAATTCCCTTTGGCCTGCTCCCTGGCTGCGAATGCAAGAAATTTTGTTAACACCAAATTGAGCTCCTCCATTGATATGCTTGGCATAGAATCCAGTTGTACTGCCATTATGTCCAAGGTTTCAAGGCATTGAGTGAAAGTGCCTTCCCATCTGTCTTCCTGTTTTCGAAAGCTGTCCATAAAGGTCAAAAGAGAAGACATATCATCAAGCTGATTCTCTGTAACAATCTGCACTTCCTTAAAGTAAATATTCATCACATTTTTCTTCAATCCTTCCAAATCCAAGCCATTTGCATGATGATGCTCCTGCCCTGTTAATCCTTCAAGAGAAGTGAGGATTTTAAACTGAATTTTTCCAAGTGCATTCTGTATAACAGCACACTCTTCCTTCATTCCATCATATATCTTCTTTTTAGCCAACAAGGAATGATACCATCTGCTGAAATCATACGAGGCTCCTTCCTCAATAACACCTTCTTGGATCAATATTTGCAGGGATACTTCCTTTAAAACCTTCAAATGAGGTATTACTTTGTCATTTACGTATTGGAACTCTTCCCAGTTATCTTCAATTTGGACAATTTCAGTCATAAGCAAGGCAGATCTGTCATAAGTCTGAGCACATTTCTCCAAGAATTGCTCCATTTGCTTTGAGATATTGTTGATCCAACTCCTGGTCGCTTGGCTTGTGATCCTCATAGCTTTGAGAGTGTCAATGGATTCCGAAGGAAGGGATGATGGCAGAATAAAAGCTTCACTCTCTTGGCGCAAAGGGGCTGTTAGCTGCTGAATGAACTCCATTAGCCTTAAATTTTCTAACTCTAGTCTTTCCTTCTTCTCCTCTGTTTTGTCGAATTTCTCCTTGATGGCCTTGGAAGTGTCTGCTAACTCATGGAAATCCTGATCTATCGTGGTTGGCCCAATGTCCAACGTTGTAACATCATAATCCATAGGAGTAATCTGATCTCTAGGCTTGTCAACCTTTGGGATTGCAACTTGTAAGACCCTGGATCCTGCATCATTCCTGATAATTTGAGAGTACTTTTTAGGCTTCTTTGGCATTTTAGCTTTGCCAATCCTTTCTAAGAAGTCCTGCATGCTTTCAACTGGTTGAACTTCATCTAGTGGTTTAGACTTCTTCATCAAACTCTCAGATAACCAAGCTGGGATAGTGGGTAATTCCATCCCATCTTCCAATTGAACATCATCATCACACTCCATTAAGGCAGAAATTATTTCATCTCCCAGCTCCTCATTGTTTTCCAGGATTTCAGTATCTCCCATGCCTTCAATCATCAGAGTATCATCTCCTTCCAAACACTCAGTGAAGGTTTGCTCTTGGACAAAATCCAGCGGTTCCAACTCTTTAAATCCAACCTCTTGTTCATGGTTTGGTTCAATCCCAACAATGGACACTTCTTCTACTACTTTGATAGATAAAGTACTTGAGGATGATGGAATTTCACTCACCTTTTGCTTCTTACTCTCCAATTCCTTGCTAGCTGCTTCCTTTTCCTTTATCTGAAGGTCTTTGATCATTGCTTTCCTCTTGCTTGCACATGGGAATTCATCAGGACCTTCTCCAACTGCTTCCCCTTGACTTTCTTCATTGTTCAGCGTGGCATAAGTAAGGGAAATTCCTTCTTTTCTCAATTTGCTGATTTGACTATCTACCCATTCCCTTGAGTATGCTGCAATATCCTTCATCAATACATCCAAATCAGTCAACTCAGGATGTGTCCAGTTAGGCAACAAGATAGGCTTGTTCTTTTCCTGTTCAAATTGAGGATGCACGTAGTCTCCATTGTCCTTTATCTGGTCAGGGACGGGAAATAAGTCACACTTTTTCACAAGGTCTATTGGAATTCTAGACCACATCTTCTTCCTGACTCCATATTCGTCCACCAGGTTAGACCAATAATCCTCAATCTGCATAACATGAAGGGACTTCTTCCCGTGAACCCTCAAATATGGATCGTAATCAGACCTTGGTTTATAAGTGGAAAACTTATAAAACTGTAACTCTAACTTCGCTGCCTTAGCGGATTGCAATGAAGGGCAGACTTCTAGCATTTTCCCAATTGTAACAGGAAAATCCACTCCTTGTTTGTTCTTCTCCCCTGAATGGAATCCACGTGTGCCAACTACCTTGCAACTTCAAGCATAATAATCTTGTCTGTTGGATACCAAGGGAGTTGATACGGAGCATCCGGGAACCCATGAACTCTTATGTATGTAAAAGTCAGAAATTGGATGAACCAAGATCCGAATTTATCAAGCAATACCATAGCCTCTTTAAACAACTTTTTCTGAATTTCAACTTGAAGCAATCGGGTGATATACATGAGGAAAGCGTCATTAGTTATCTTATAATTGTCTTTATAATGAAACTGTAACTGTGGGTAACACTCATATGCTTTGAATTGGCTATTTCGAAGTCCAACTTCCCCTTTGCAAATTAGTCCTCTATACTTAGTAAACTGTGCGAAGATATAAACTACTTAGGAACTCATACAAAAGGTCTTGGTCTTCTCCAAGTTTCTCAACTGGAAATCAATGTCACTTATCAATTTTGCCCAATTTATTGCTTCCACTGCTAATACGACCTCTTCCACATATGAAAACATCCATACTTCGAAGAAAGCTCCTTGAGAAGTACCCATAATCTTGTTTAGCATATGAATCATGTCACTGTATTCTGGTTTAAAATCTGTGCAAATTAATCTTTTTGGCAGCTTAGAGCGATGCCTTTTTGGTTCTTTGATCCAATTGGAATTAACTATGTCCATACAAGACTCTTTGGCTTGATCAAACATAGCCTATGATTCTTTTTGAGTCTTGTTCAACATTTTCTGGCGACGAGGAATTCCAAACACTTCTCAGACTGAATCTTCTGTAAAGTATGCCAAAGTGATCCCGTTAGATGCTTTAATGGATCTTGTTTGTGAATTGTATCTCTTGGCGCACTCAACCATCAGCTCACTACACTGAACTGCAGGTGGAAATCCTGCTGCTTGATGAAGTCCGCACTTGACGATGTTAGTTGCAATGGGTGTAGGCATTTCATGTTGAGTACCAAACATCCTTTTCTTGTGTTGAATCGCATTGAACTGCTCAAAGTTGGTATCTGCTACTTTCTTCCATTTTGACGACAGTTGGGATTCTGGATAGAACTCCTTGAGAACTTCCTTTACCTGGATCTTTCTAACTCCACCTCCTACGTTCTTCGAAGTAGACATTGTGCCTGTACGAAGCTCGGAGTTAGAATATTTTAACAAATTTGTAAAAAAAGGCGATTTTATGGCTGGAGAGTATTTAAATAAATTAATTAAAAAATTCTAGACTTCGACTGCCTAGGCTGGTTGGAGAATAAATCTTAATAAAATGAAATTTAACCAGCCTTAATCTTTTAAAAGAATGTTCAAAGAATTTTTTAAACAATTTACTGGACTTTTAAGTGGAAAACTGAAGTTTTGTGCAAATCCAAGATAAAAATCTTTTTTCTTCTTCAAATTTGCCAGTTATGACTCTGCAGATGATTGAGAAATCTGAAAATAGAAGAAAAATGTCCAACCTTATGCTCTGGAATTAATGTAATTCGCAGCTCAAGAAGAAAATAAGAAGAAAAAGGATTCCCTTGGCTGAAAGAAGTTTGCCTGTGAAAAAACTTAACCTGTGAACAATGAAAAATAAATTCACAAGCACTTCTTTTATAATAAAAAGTTTCCTTATTTGCCAGGGTCGATCTCTTCCTTGATTGGGTGCTTTTGCTTTAAAACGAAAAAAGCAATCTTATCTTCTTTCTTTGACTTTTCCAAGGCGTCCCTTCTTGCTTGCTAACTAAGTCTTTATTTTTAAATAAAAACTTAAGTTATTTATCTCTCTTTTGCCTTCTAGAAAATTCAACTTCTAAGTGGACTAATCCACTTTTCAACTGGATTTTTGTTTTTCCTCTCACCAAGGTAACTCTTTGCCTTAGAAAAAATTTTCAATTCTCCCCTTCAAAATTCGACTTCTAACTAGAATTTTTAAATATCCAACTGGATTTTCTTTATCTTGGAATTCTTGAAGTCCAATTCGAATTCTTTACTTGCCTTAGCCAATTTTTATCATTTCTCCAACTAGAATTTCGAATTATCCAACTGGATTTCCTTGTACTGGGCAAATTTTCTAAACAGGACTTCTCAAATGGACGAATTTTAACTGGATTTTTGCAAGATTTAACTGGATTTCCAAATGGATTTTTTCAAAGATTCGACTGGATTTCCTCATGGGTGCACCTCTCCAGCCTTAGGCGAATTTCACCATGATGCCTTGCTTTTTTGATGATTTTCTCTCTTGAAGGCGCAATTTTTTTTAATTGATTTTCCAGCTTTTGCATGCGCTTTGTCTTGCTTTTCTCATCTTTGCATGCGCTTTTCTCATGATTTTTTCGATTTTTGCTTGATTTTTGATTCCAAAAGTAGAAACTTTTGATTCCACTGCCAGTGAGACCTAGCACTTTCTAAAAATGGAAACTTACTAAAAATAGAAAAAAGCAAAAAGCAACTTTCTAAAAATAGTAAATTCTAGATTGGTCCAGAAATGCCAAAAACGAAAAAAGTAAAAAAGCAAAAAAGTAGAATCCCTAAAAAATAGGAAGTGTCCGAATTGAGCGAAAGCACAGGCGATCCTCGTCTACCGGGTCTTCTAAGCACTTCTATGACGTTCACGTTCAGTTTCAGCCTTCAGGCCCAAATTCCCAACTTGGTTCGGGTGATGACTCCAGACTTTGACATGAAATTTTCAAGACACCAGAGATTATGAAATTGCTACTCAAAGCTAAACCCTAAGAGCAAACCAGTGAGGGTCCCCATTTGCAATGGGGCGATGTGTGAAATAGGTCACAACAGGACAAAAGACTCATAACAATCATTCCATCGATTTCAATAGGAAACAATTGCAGTTTCATGAAAGATGTCATCATTGCAGAATAAATCAAGATTCCTTTTCATTAATATCGAGCAGTGTTGGAAAGCAAGGCGTCACCCTTTACTGCTGCTTGGAGAAGTTCAGGTCATCGAATATTTGGAGAAGAGTTCGGGACTGCCAGGTACATACAAGTGTACAGAAGAAATACGTCTGGAGGAAACGAGCTTTGACAATCAACTGAGATCTGACATCTATAAGGAGTCAAGGATTGTGCCTTAGAAGAAGTCGAGGATTCTGTATCAGCTGCGTGAGAGGATATTCACTCTATCTCCCAGGTCAGAGATATAATAAGTAAATTTATAGTTTCTGTCTGATTTAATATAATACTCTTGTAAATCTGAGTATAAGAGTCAGGG
Source organism: Sequoia sempervirens (assembly GCA_007258455.2). Classification (NCBI taxonomy): domain Eukaryota; kingdom Viridiplantae; phylum Streptophyta; class Pinopsida; order Cupressales; family Cupressaceae; genus Sequoia; species Sequoia sempervirens. The sequence goes on along the minus strand of VDFB02090406.1, from coordinate 17,991 downwards.
AGTGTAATGGCAATTGCAACCTTTGCAACATTGTAACATATGATAGAAGGTCTGCACTTAATAATATCGATTGAGTTTGTCTTGTTGCACATTGCAAAGTTATATTGACTGTAAGCGACCAGCATTCGTTTTTCATGTATTGAAATATTGCTGTATTTAAACTGAGTCATCCTCATTGCATTCAGTTGCACCTTCAGTCCTATTGGAGTTTGAGAAATTAATGGATTTAGGGGATTGCTCACAAATTGTTTGTCATAATGACTTGAAGCTGTAGCTGTAGTATTGCACAAGTTTCAGTCATATCTTGCATTGAGGGGTGTCTGAAACTGATTGCATTGCATCCTCATGTTAATTGAAGTCATCTAGCAGTATATTGTTAAGTCTTTTCATCATCACATTGAAGAAAACAAACTGAAAATTACCAGCAGTCAACAAGACATCTGTTTGACGAAATGCCCAGTTGCTGAAATTGAAAATTTAAGTCAGAATCAGCAAGGGACATTACAAAGAATTTTCTACTTATACCTTTTTAGCTTTTTCTTGTTGTTATAACCAGAATCCTCTCGAATTGCGGAGATGTAGTAGTAATTCATTAGCTGATAGAATATCATCAACTGTAGACATAATAACTATTTCTGTAGGTTCAGCTGTTGAAACTTCATCATGAGCCTCCTTAGCTAGTGTTGATGCACTGCACTCCTCTGTAGGAGGTATAGACACCTCACGAGACTCCAAAACTAATGTTGTCTTGTTGCACTCTTCTATGGAGTGCATGGACAATTGCATGTCTGAAAATGTAATCTGAGATTCTGATATAGAATTTTTGGAATTCAACATTCTATTTTTCTTCATAATTCTCCTCTACCCGCTCTATCTTCTTCAAAAGTGGCTTCAATTTCTCCTCACATTGATTAAACAATTCATTGATCAACATATCAACAATAGGAGAAATCATTTCTTCACGTTCATATGCGAGATTGGACGTTTGATGGAATTTCATCAACCTCTTTAATAGTGAGAACAAGAATATTCTTTACAACTACAATAACATTCTCTTCGTGTTCAGTCCAAGTGGATATGGAGAGGTAGTAGAACAAGTGATAAATCTGATTTTGCATTTCCAAGTCTATTAGCAAAATACATGTCTTGAGATCTGAAAATGTCTTTAAGATAGCAGCTCTCCTGGAAAATTGATTGCTACCGGTTTCATCAAGATCTTGGAAACTTTTTACAATCATATTAAGAATCTTCATAGTTTCATCATCATAAGGCATCAAAAGTGCCACAATTCTCATAACTTCACTAAAGCATGAAGTAACCAACAAACTTATTTCTTCATCTGGATGCCTTATCTAGTAGGGATGAATCAAAGAGGTCACTGCAAGAGATAATGCCTTCATCATTTCAGTAGGTGACTGCTAGACTTGTCTCAAACAATGTTCCAACTCAGACAATATACTCATTTATTCACCTCTTGTCTGACATTCTTCATTGAGTCTTGTACCTCCAAGGAAGAGTGACCTAGCCAAACTTTTCTCTTCTTTTGAAGCCATATTCAATATGATAGCTCTCGGTTTCTACAAAACCTTAAGAAAATATACTCAACTTCAAGAATTAATTGGAAGCTGAAATTGAACTCTGTTCTGTCTTCTGATGTAGTATTGGAGATCTCTGTCTCTCATCTGTCTGCTGAAGCTTTGAACTCACAGGATGACAGGAAAATAGACTCTGATACCACTGTAATATCCCCCCTTAATTTTTTCTGGGTTTTATCAGCACAACACACCACTGATTAGTGTTAGCTCTAAATGATAACTAGCAAGGATAGTAACCCTTCACCTTTTGATCACCAAGATCCCGATGTGGGCGAGGTGAGAGCATATAGTGCCGGGGATTGTTAGTAAACTGGAAATGAAATACAAAGCTGCTAGGTGGCTAGCTGACCATGAATGAAAGTAAATGTTGGAAATACAAAGAGTAGGCGGATAACCGACCATAAAGCTCTACCACTTATTCAGCGGGAGCGAAGTTATTACAATTTATAAGGCGACAAGCCAGCCATGAATCCACACTACGACTTATTCAGTGGGGGGAAATTAAACAAGTGCTGAAAGTAAAATAAGACTCAACCACTTCTTTAGTGGGAGTAATTACAAAATATTAAAGTGCAAAAATATAAATAGCTGTTAGTACACTACTAAACTAGCTTTACAATGATAGCTTTAGCTGCACAATAATGTAAAGATTTATCATCAAAAACCTCAGTATGTTAGAGAATAATCCCCAACTGATACAATATGCTATAGAACAGAAAATATAGCATAAACTAGAATTATATCAGATCTGATTAGAAATAGTAAACACAGAAAATGAGACCAGCAAGTAGGAGATTCACCAAAATGGACACAATTTCTTCAATTCAACTCCGAATGACCTCAAACAACAAACAAATGAAGCCATAATCCTAGGCGTCCATTTTCCAACTTGCAAACTGTGCCAAAACATCTTTAGGAACTTGGCATGAATCCCAGTGCAGCAGTACAAAAGTGGTATGACCTCCAGGAAAGGTCGACCTCTTCTATAAAATTCAATACTTAGAAATAAAATCTGAAACCTTGCAGAACTGGGCGCCCTACATAGTGAAATAGCATGAGCCAGTACCCAGAACGAGATAAAAATCGATGACGAAGCTACAAATAGAAATTCGCGTTGGTCATGAACATCAACAACAGAAATAAACAGATTATACAACAACAATCTGTTTATAAAATCAGAATTTAGCTCTATCCGCACTCCTGAGTGGAGCACGGTCTTTAGTGGCCATCTAGGGAGCTATCGTTTCAAGCCCGAAGAATGGCGAGGTAAGGATGCTAGGAGGGATCTCCTCGGAGCAGCTCTGAATTCAATTCAACAATATAACGTTATCATAATTTCCAAAAGATACAAATGAAGGTACAAGGCATCAATAAATAAGCTTCAATGGGCAATTGAATCAACTTTGTAACCTCCAAAAAGAAACTCTTCAATTTCCTCATGGGACGCCCATCTACAAAAATGCACTTTTTAAATATTAAAATACTTTAATATTCCCTCCCCTGGCATCCAACTTTAAGAGCATTTTAAAACATTAATAAAGATATTAATTTCTCACTTGGACGTCCACTTAAAGGCCCCACTTTAAAAACAACTTAAAGTCATTGACTAGGCACGAGGTCCAAAAGTTAACACTGAAAAATGACTTAAGTTATTAAAACTTAGCTCTAAGAGGAAAGAAGAAGCCAACGCCCAAACTGATCAACCTCACTACCCAAAATAGAATGAAAAACTGGAAATGATTGTGCTACTGTTGGAATGACACTGCTATAAATAGAACTTACCAAAAATAGCAAACTACTATTAATAGTAAGTGCATGCAAACTTCATTTGAGCAACAATTGAGCAGTAATCATGACTTACTAAAAATAGTTAAGTGTCTAGAAAGGTTGACGAATTTAGATGCATGTCGTACCACCCTGAAGAACTCTGAAAATCCAGAAAAATGTAGAAACCTTTCCTACATGCGTGTTACTTTACCTTGAAGCTCTCCAAAAACCCAGAAAGCTCCAAATAACAGACTGCCAAAACACTTGCATGCAAGCCTTCAAAAGCCCAACAAAAACCTCTTATAAAAGTGGAAACCCTAATTTCCACTTTTGACTAGTCTACGGGCCTTCAGAAATAGGCTATCAGTCATTGAAGAGCGTAGGGCTATATTGGGGACATTACAGACAATCTAAAAAGCACCATCAAAATTCAGAGTAACAACCTTATATGGCGCTCTCCAGCTATCTTATCTTCCAACATTTCTATGACCTGCTAATCCTTTAATAGGCAGCCCTATAGCGACATCATACTAACTGAACCAATAAAATGATCTGCCAAAATTCCAAATCTTTAATTATTCATTTCATCTTTATTATCTTGTTTCATCTTACTCGTCTTATTTGAGTAATTTTAAAATCTTGAAATATTATTGTCTAATAAAGCTTTAACATTGCTAAAAACAATCCTCTATTTAAATAGGTTTTGTAAACAAATTTGACCTTTATAATGTTAAAAATCCAATAAGCATAGATCCTACAAGGTCATTTCTTAATTTAAATTTCATCCTGCAAACTATATATTGTTACAGAAATATGTGGGCAATCTACGAAATCGATAGAAAGGCGAACAAAATTTTATACTGACTATCGAACTTGAAAATGCTTGTAATTGACATGTAGACAATAAAGATTATCCAAGGGATTACACTATTACTTTTTATTGAAGCCTACTATAGATCAGATGTAAGCACCGATTTGAGGGTGGCATAGGATGACTCCTAATTGTTTTTCATGTGTTTGTCATAGATTGTACATCTTTTCTCAATTTAAAACTTCATTCTACAATCTATATTTTGTAATTAAAATTTGTAGACAATTTACTAAATCCACAGAAAGGAAAGAACAAAATGTTTTTTCATATTGACCATTGAATTATTTGGTTTTTGACAAGTAGAACATAGAGACTGCTGAAAGGAAGACTCTACTTGTTATTGAAGCCTACTGTAAGCACCCAATTGAGGGTTTTTGGGTGGATTATAGTTGTCAATATGTCCAAATAAATTGATTAATTAATTTAATCAATTAGGCTGATATAACATCATTAAAGTAAAACAAAAGTTATTATTGAAACAGATCTTGAGCTATGTCTTTTTCAACTATTTGATTATGGTTAATTGTCACATGGGTAGTCATTTATTCTGTAATTTTTTTTTTAATTAATAAAAATGTCAAGGAAATAGATCAACGAAGTTCTCAGATTTTTCTATTGAAGAAAAAGATGTGTTGCCCAAATTTGCTTTTAGATTGAAAATATTTTGTATTGAAGAGAAGATGCTAGCATGCCAACTGAGTTTATGGGAAAGATTATTAGAAAAAATTATGGTGCATAAAAATTTCTTAAAATCTTATAATTAATTAATTGTTTTATGCTAATGTTTTAATAAATTATATAAATATTTAAATTTTTTTGTATCAATTTTACATAAGATACCATTATTTTTTGGTCAACTTTAAAAATAATGTTAGTATTTAAAATTAAAGATTAATTTATTTTTCGTAAAATATAATTTAATTTAGTACATTTCTCCGCTATAAAGAAATTTATCTACTATAATTTTTATTTGATGGATTAATATATAGGTAAATGTGAATTAATGTTGGGTTAACTTACTGCAAGTTTCTAATGTATTTCATGTATGACATTATTATATTATTATTATGCATGTTTCTAACTTTTTAAATATATTGTAAACTACTTAATTTTATTATTTTACAATTACAAATGTTCAACACCAATTTTCCTTTACAATATAATATTTCAATTTGTTAATCGTGACAGTTATTGAATGCATTTGATCTTTAATTGCTCTTAATTAATATTCATTTCTCTGCTAAAATAGATTGTCATTTACTTAAATTTATACATTTTATTCATAAAGTCATTTCTTTGCTAAAATAGGTTGTCAGGAGTGCTGGGAGGATGTGGCATGAAGGCAGTTAGATGGCGTTGGTTGTTCAGCAAAGTTATTTCGAGGAGCAATAGCTCCATTGGTTACAAGGGGTTGGACCATTTTAAAAATCCATCCCTGTTTGATTCATAACTCTGATGAAAAATATTCACCTATAATAAAAAACAATTCTTTTATTTCAACTAATTGGCATATCAGTTCTAAATTTACTTTATTCTCTGTAGAAGAAAGTAAAATTTCCATGGAAAAATGAAAAATATTCACCTATAATAAAAAATAATTCTTTTATTTCAACTAATTGGTATATCAGTTCTAAATTTATTTATTCTTTGTAGAAGAAAGTAAAGTTTCCATGTTTTTCCACCGTTTGTAAATGTCAGAAACCCATATGACAAGGCCCATCATTATACATATTACAATAACAATTTATGCCACATTGGTCTGAGTTCGATGCTTGACACTATTATACGTTCGATAGACTTCATCATTGCTAAAACAATCACAACCATTAGAGCCAGAACTGGCAAAGTTAACATAATCTGTTATTATTTATGGATTTGTAGTATATTGGGTACAAATATAATAAGCCTGTGAGTATACAACAGTATATCTTTTTAAGGCTTAAGTGATCCGTCATAGCATATGAAAACCATTTTCTACAGGTTCCATGGTCAAGTCTGAGGTAAAACCAAAATAAAGTTCAATATGATTAACACTTTTGTCTTGTTTGCTTATGTGAATTACTCCTATTTGGGGACAAAACTTTAGCACGTGGCGTCTACTAGTTTGGTCATTATTGTTGTCATGGGTACAACTGCACATGACAAGAATCAAGTAGAAGACAACGATGGCTTTTAGATCTCAATCTCAACAAAGTTCTTAAAAGGGATTAATCATAAACTTGGTCAATTTCTCCTTTAACAAATTGAGGGATGTCTTTCAACTAATCATTCACTTGAGTTAACGGACATATGAAAGGCTCGATGAAAAAAGATATGTTGCTCACTAATTTAAAAGGGGCTTTGAATTCATATGAGCTTGATATCGTTGGTCTTATGAAAGAATTGCAACTTTGAATGTAATCAAATCACTTAGTGTACTATTTATTCTAGTTATCAATATTTGGGTAGGTTAAAAGTGATTGAATTGAATGCTATGGTTAAGAATAATATTAAAGGTTATTTATTACATAATATTTATTTAATAGAATATATGAAGTGTTACACAAGATATGTTGGATGAAAAATAGTTACAAAATGTGAATACACAAGTATCTTTGAATTCATATGGTGTAATAATATTGTTAGAACTGAATTACATGAAAGTAATAAAAGTATTCATACAAGTAAATCAAATAAATCTCAAATGTAATCTATTGATGAGTTTAGTTGTTGTGTTATCTAAACTCATCACTTAATCAAATATCTTTCAACTGTGATGTAACAAATCTATAGGGGTTCTACATTGTTTGGCATGCCTAGTAATACCGTGTGCACCCCACAAGAATGCTTTGCAACAAGAGTATTATTTATGTTTTGTCTATGTCTAGATTATTATATTGACATGGATGTGGTGTTAAGTAATGGCATAACTTTTAGTATTTAATGTTTTTAGCATCAAGAAATCAATGAAGAGGTGTGAGGAACCATAAAATGTGGGGACAATGGCAACAAAGTTGTATTTGGGAGTCAAGGTCATTGTCATCATCTAGTGCCCAAGTTATACTTCAACTTAGATATGCATCTACTATTACCATTCCTCGTTCAAGGTTAATAGATTATAATATTGAATATAATAATTGGGAATCAAAATGATTCTAATTTGAATTGGGAAAGGATTGGGAAACCCCTCTTAATAATTTTGCAAAATTGAAATTATATGAAACTTCCACGGGAAATTTAAGTAGTGCTGGTGCAAGTTTTGTTCACAAAAGCTTAAATGGAATTTTTTGTATGGGGTCCCTCTTTTTGAGAGCTATAATAGATAATGCCACTAAATGGGAAGCACCTACAATAGTAAGGCAATACCAACTTCCCAAGGAATTGAGAATCTTATTGCTGAGGGGGGCTCTATTTGTCATTAATACACTTCTAAAGGGCTACTATCTCAATTAGAGGTTAAATTGTTATGTAAATGAGGCTTTGTTAATTGACACCAAATTTATGTTTGTAAGATATCGTTATGTGTGTAAATTGAACTCAATTGCAAAAAGTGTGGAAAATGTGGTGGAGAAAGTTTCTTACGACACTTTATTGTCATCAATGCAATCCCTAGATTGACATTGAATCTCACTTAAGACTTATGTCCTTGTTCTTAATGTCTCACTCCTCTTGTTGGTGGAACACATTTATAGCATTTATGATAGCCCCCCTTGTAGTATTGCAAGGGATGCAATATTTGTGTTGAGGCCATAATACTGTAAATTGTCATGTGGATAGTGTTGATGTCCTTTTGGTGATCCCAATGGAGATAATGTTTTGGAGTATATGCGCTAGATTTGGAATGAATAATATGAAATTAATGCAAATCTAAGATCCACATTCCAGACCTACGAATACCTTAAATAGAGCAAACAAATAATGCAAATACATTTTTTTTAGCAAACTATTACCAAATGCAAACCTTGGATGTGTTGGATATGCTCTTGAATGCTTGATGTGGAGATGTTGGTTGCTCAAGGAGTCATGCAAGATTTCTGCAACATGTACTTGTGGATTGGTCTTCCCTTCATGTTTTAATGAAGGATTAAGGGTTGATTTATAGATTTCCTCTTGAAGATATGAATGGTCTAGATTTGAAGATGCAGTATTGAAGTGGATGGTTGACATGCATTGGCTTTTAGAGCAACTTAAGCTTCTAGAGCAAACTAATAAATGAATGGTTAGATTCATTGCAAATGGATGGATGAGATTGATTAAGATAAGTTTATTCAATGATGGATTTTAGAGTTGGTTTTAGGGATATCTTTATGTGAATGGTTGAGATTTAAAGGTTTATGTGTAATGGATGGTAGAGGTATTAATTGTTTGACTATTGTGAATGTCTAGGTACAATGAGTAGATAGCTTTTAGCTAGTCATGTGAATTTTTGAAGTTTTAATCTATTGATTAGTGGGTAATGGAAAAAATATATATTTATCTAAAAGAATAAATGGATTAAATAAAATAATTAACTAAATAATAAATGTTATTTAATTAATTAAAGAAAATATATTAATTTATTTATTTTGGATAAATAAGGAGAATTAACCTAATCAATTAAATAATAAAATTAATTAATTAATTAATAATGTGGTCATGCAATGATGTTAGATGATGAGGCTAACTGCATCATTAGGTTATAGTCAACTCATGTCTACATTTTGCCCCTCTTTGAGGTCGTATTGCGACTAGAAAAACCAATGTTGTTTCAAAGAAAGTAGATATTGACACTTGGAGGGATGGCATTAGTGATAATATGCATCATTTTAAGATTTATTGATGGTTTGGATTTAAAGCAAAATTAATTGGTTAAGATTTATAAAGATAGGATTTGATACTTCAATGCTTTGATTCTTTTTAATTTAAAAGGTTAGTCCTAATTTTAGACGATTTGGTTAAGGAATGCCCCCTCAAGATGATAGGTTTGAAGGGTATGTTCTCAAAATTAATGAAACATATATTAGTAATGATGTATGAAGAAGATATATGCAAATAGGTTGGGTTGAGAATGATAGATGAAGAAATTGGTGGTAATAGACAAAGTTAGGTGGATGTTAAGGATTAAGACATTAGTGATGAATAGAGGGGAGAAATATGAAAAATTAAAGATGAATGATCAATATTAATGATGGATAGATAGAGTGATAAAATGAAGTTATTTTATTTTTTGGTTGTTTGCACATGATGAAGATATAAATATGATAAAGGGCTAGAGGGAATGGATATGATGGAGAAATAAAAAAACATTGTTAAGGTACATGCTATGAATCTTGCATGGGGTTTCAATAATTTTGAGCAACTTGATGTTTATTGCATTACATGATAGGATGCACCATGATGAGGTTGTTGCCACATATTGTACACCCAACCCAAAACAACAAAAAAATTACAAGAAGGCATATGCCATATGACACTATGATATGAAAAACCATGATGTCGTAAAATGCCTTAACGATTGACACAAATGTAAAGAAAAACAAGAAGACACAAGTAAGCAAACATATAATAAACCAAAGAACAAATAAGATTTTGTTGTTGGTCAAGCTAAAAGTTGAGATTAGTTGATGGTGATGATAACATTGTTGGTGTGGTGATAATATATCTTGAGAATAATGTAAGGATTGAGAACAATATATCCCAATAACTATGCAATGTTTTATTTATAATTGAACAAGGCTTGTAGCATGATGAGGAACAAAGCTTATGGATGCTTTTGGATAAGTGTTAGGTTAGATGGTGAGATTTATTTGGTTTTCTTTTGCTTTATTGCTATGTTTGAATGGGTAAGAACTTTCAATTTTAGATTAGTCGGAAAGGTGTGATTTTCTTATGCTTGGATGAATTTCTTTTGGTTAATCTTTTGCTTTTATTGCTAGATGAGATTTTTGTCTCAATGTTATAACCAGTGACAAGGGAAAACAAATGTAGAGAAAAGGATGAAGGGAAGATTGGATGGAGTGATTGAGGGATTGAGATTCTGATGAGATGGATTGATGAAGAGATTTAGGATTTAATCTCCAAGGGCTATGCCATGAAGGAATAACATGCCCCTACTCCAAGGATCGGCACATAGGAATAACATGCCTCTATTCTAGTTATGCTACTCATGATGTTGCAATGCTTGTTGAAGGAGGTAGCATTCACTATAAAAGATGGGATATGTTAAGAAGTGTACAAAACATGTTTCACAATCATGCCCTTGTCCTTATCAAGGTCAAAACTAGGAAGGAAGGATGGATGAATAAGATTAAATGGGTATGAGAATATAATGGATGGTGTGGTAGAATGGATGTGTAGGGAATTTGAAGGAAAGATAATGTAGGAGGATGAAAGAAATTACCCCCAAGTGTAGGGTACACATAGATAATTGATTTGCACATGATGCATGTGAACAAAGTTTTCATTATGGTACTTGTTATAGTTCTATATGAATGGTTTTCATCATTGGATGAATTTTTTTACTATTTTGATGTTTTGGTTTTTCCCATTTTTTTGGCTCTACTTTTTTTTTTTGGCTCTTTTGAGCTATAGCTACATAAAATGCTTCAAATACACAATGTTCATTGAATTTTTTAGCTCTTGACCAACTTTCCATGGTGGACCAATAATATCTTGTTCTTAGAATTGCTTCACATGGACCGTGTTGTTGCATGCACTCTGTGGATGTTATGAACTTCATTGATAAAAAAGGGTTGGTGGAAGCACACTCTTTATAGGAGCAACAAGGGATTGATTTGTATGTTGGAAGAAGTTTTCTTAGAATCTACAAAAAATCACTAACATCTTGAGTTTGTTCATTAGGAGACTTGTAGTTAATGCCATGAAATCCTTGTTTTGCATTAACATAAATAGGTTCCAAGATTCTTTATCATGAAGGCCTAACCCTTTGTCTTGATATTTCATTATTTGACATATTATATTTGCAATAGGATACTTGTCACTTTGAAAAGGAGACATGAATACATCTTTAGATACCAGGAATCATTGGAAGTTTTAATATGTTCCTCTACAAGACCACCAAATTAGACAAAGGTGGTTGGGCCAAGTTGATGGGGTAGTTATGCTTTCTCCTCAATCATAATTGTGGTACCTTAATCAATTATATGCTCAATGTGATCAATCATCACTTGCTTGCATTCATGCTTGACGTGATCAACATAATTTAAAACTTGATGACCAATGTTCTTGATGTGATCAATTTTATTTTCTATGTGCTCAAGAAGATCAAGTGTCTCATCATGCGAAAGGATCAGTTTGAGTTTCTTGTTCTTGGGATTTTATTGCATGATGGATATATTTGGCTTGGATGGTTTGATCTTGATTTGGTTGGTAGGAAGTTCGACCATGCTTTGAAATGAGCTCTTGACATAGCCTTAATTGCTTGTTGTACAAGGTGGATGTGCTTTGCTTTTATTCAATATCCCCTATATATAGATTATGCCTTTTGATATTCTCCTCTACTTTGGTTAGTGGGATGTCTTTGGGCCTTATGATGCATATGCATTTTATATTTTTTTTTGTATTTTATGGATCTCATGAAGTGTCTTTATGTTTCTTTCAATGTGGGTTGATTGGATGATAACTCTAGGAGGATCTTGAACATCCTAAATGAACTTTGAGTTAATAATATTCTTGCATATTGGAACTTGACATTGGGTGGGTACGACACTATGTCAATCATAATACAATTTGAGTTGATGACTGTATTGGTGACAACATAATTATACTTGCTAAATGATGATGGCATTGGATTGGGATGTTGCAAGGCTCTTTATCTTTGCTCTTTCTAGGTTTGGCGATCCTTTGCTACTAGTCCTTGGGTAGAATCCTTAATAGATTATTTGGATAAGGTATGATTGGATGATTGATATGATTGTTGATTGGTTTGTGAAGGTTTAGACAAAGGTCTATTATAGGAGGATAAGGCTTTGGTTTTCTTTTTAAGTGTTTGAAATTTGGACATAAATAGGCTTTGGAGGTCTTGTCCTAGAATAGTGTTTCCCTTGTGAAGGTTACCATAAGGATAATTAATATATATTTTATTTTGGCCTAGGGGATAGCTAGTACTAACATGTTCTTGGTCTAAATGCTCTTCATTTTCCATGATTGGAGGATTAAAGCCCATGGTAAGCTTAGTCATAATGATGTTATCAAAGGAATTTTGAATGTGCTCATCTTGGTCCACAATAAGTTATCATCATTGGACATCATCATGTTCAAAGAGATCATAGTCTTCTTGATCAACAAGACTACCATCATCATCATCATCATCAAAGGGATTTTCATATTGATTGATACTTATAAAAAATGGGTCCAGGGTGTTTTTTTTGGATTAGATTGGATTTCACTTGTTTAGATTTTGAATTTTGCATAGGCATTGCATAAGGAAATAGAAGAAAATTTAGACGTGTGCACTTTAGTTTTTATGCTTGTTTGGTTTTTTGTTTTGTCATTTTTATTTTGTCTGTTTGTGCATCCTCGACGTCTAGTGATTTTGGTAATTTCTTTCCTCCTTGTGACTGATTCACACTTAGTTTGGTGAAAATATATAATTTCTTGATGGTATGTTGTTGTTGTGTGTGTGTTGCATATTAGGTTTTTATTGTTGCTTGTCATCCTTTTCTATTGTTAACTAGGTGGGGTGTCATTACTTCTAGCCTTTTTAATAGTATTGATTGATTCCCTATTTTCTTCATTTGTTTGTCTATTTGTTTTCTTTTGTGTTGTGCATTGTGTTGAGTGTGTGCTAGGGCATTTATTTTTTGAGTTTTGATTATTTTTATTTTTATTTCATTATTGTTTGTCCTTTTGTTGGTTTTCTCATTTCTTATATTTTTTTAGTTTTTCACATGCCCTAGTTGTACTTTGATTTTCCTCTAAAAAATTTGTTTTCCAAGGTTATTAGTGTTTGAGGTTGATTTTTTCTTCATAAAAAAATGCTTATTTAAGCCCTTAGTTTGACATCAAGCTTACAGAGTTTGTCTTTCCATCTCATTTTCGATATGAGTTCTTTGAGAGACTTCCATACTTAAAATTTATTTATCTCTTTTAGAGTCATAGTTTTGGACATCCTTATGATTGAGTGCTTTTTAGTATGAAGTATGCAGTATCCTTGATCCTTGATCTTTGATGCTTTACCTTACACATCTTTTCAAAATTAGTGATGTGAAGATATATCTTGTATTCTTTTTGGTATTTCTTAGGAAGTATCCTCAAATTTTGATATTTAACCGTTTTGCATTGTGGTATCTTTGTAAGATCACTAATTAATGAATACCCTTATTGGTCTTTGTTTTGGTTGGAGTTAAGTGTTATCCCTAATCTCTAATCGTCAACTTTTTTAAACTGCATTATTTAATGGGATTGTGAGTTCATTTTTTCCTTATTTGTTTTCTTTGAGGCACAAGTTTAGCATTATATCCAATCCCTAACTCTTGATGTTTGACCATTTTACACTACATTATCTTGCAGGATTGCAAGTTTGGGCATACCCTTATTGGTCTACTTTTTGGTATGAGTTAGATAGTATCCGTGATTCTCATTTTTTGACATTTAATTGACATTGCATTATCTTTGTAGAATTGTGAGTTTGAGCATACCCTTATTTTTGGTATGGATTAAGAATTATCCCCAATCCAAAATTTATGATGTTTTACTGTATACATATTTTTAGAGTAAGATATGTCTAGATATATCCCTATTTTTTTAATTATGGGTATTGGTTAAGAGGTAATCTTGATGCTTGAACCTCAATGCTTTCTAGTGTTTTACCTCTTTGGGTATGTGAGTCAATCTTGTTTTAATAAGTTTTCTTTTTGGTAAATTGGATAATAACACTTACTTAGTAGACTAATTTGAGTTATGTTATTAGGCATTAAAATTTTGGGATACTCAATAGTTTAGGTATATATCATGTCAGGAACTTGAAGCCCAATTCCCTAGTTATTTTGCACCAAGAAATTCATATTTAGGTGGTGGTAGAATTGTTTGGTATAATCATATTTGCATCATTAATAAGTTTATTTACTATTATAACTCAACCAAGTTATTTCTATTTTTATAAATTGTATATGTTAATTATGGATTTGCAAATTGATTTCTCATACTTTTAACAAAGTTGAAATTTTTTATTTAATGAATTTTATGTCTGCTTGGTAGTACATATGTAGGAGAACAACCAAAGAAAGATATGATGTATGAATACAATGGATATCATCCTACTTCAAATGTGTTCTCCCCTTGGGATGACATTGGAGACACTAACTTGGGACATGTGAATGTCTAAAATTTCTTGCAACATGTGCATTATGAAGGAGATATAACTTTTGAGGCCTAGTGAATGGATATATCTGATTTGGTTCAAGCTATTATATTTCTAGCTTTCCTCTACTATGTTGAGTTATTTTTGGCATATTCTTAAAGATATGGCCAAAAGTAAAGAAATGTGTTTGGACCTATTGGGAAAATTATGTTGGATATTAACTCATAAATGATTGAGAGAGTGTTTGGGTTTCTCACCTACAATTAGTATGACAAGATCAATATGAAGGAGGCATTAAAATAATATGAAGGAAATACCAAATTAGCTACCAAATTTATGAATGACAACTTATTGTTGCAAATAAGACAATTAACAAAAATGATGGAAAAGGTCCTACAAAAGAGTGATTCAAATAATAGGACAAGGATTCCATCATTCTTCTAAGTAGATTCTTTGGCCTACCCAATACTATAGATTTCTATTCTTGGTTGTAGTTCTTTATCCTCTCTATTATAGACTCAAAGAGGATTGACTAGGAAATCCTCATTAGTGACACACTACATGAGAAATTGGAAGATGTTTTGGAATTAACTAGGTTCCATATGAATTCATATTTCATATTTGGTGGCCTTCTAGGTCAAATTTATAGGATTGATACAAGTAGACACATTGTAAGTGAGAGAGACCAAGGTATATGATTATTATACTTGGCTTTAGTTGAAGGAAATTTGAAGGCACTACAATAAGGTCAATGATGTATTTGTATATGCCATTATTAGGTGCCTAGAAAATGATTATGAAAGGAGGTTGTCTTTGGAGAAAATATAGGAAATGGCTATTTGGGGAGCTGGTTCATCTAATTCAAGACCTTCTCATACATTAAGGTTGGTGGCTTCCACAAGGCACCATATACATTCCCAAGATACCCTAGTGAAAATATCATTTTGTTGAAGATATGTAGATAGGACATAGAGATTCATAAGCTTATTTCTAGTAAAAAAATAAGGCAACAGTTGCATTTCCCATCAAGGTGGGGGCATATTATTTCTAAAACATGCAACATTCCAAGGTAGCTAAGAATAAAATAGAAAATTCAATAATGGAACTACATGAAATAAGAGATAGATTTGATCCCATTGGCAATATTGGGCCATTGATTTACTTCTTATTCATTTGTGGCTAGTGTGTGCAACCTTGGAAAAAAAGGAATATATAACAACCTAAAGCTTAAAGATCTCCTCATAGATCGATTCAAGTATATAAAAAAGGTATATATTTAGTTGAACTAAAAAGGGATTCAATGAACATAACTAATATAGTTAAAAAATAAATTCCCCAAATTGGATTTGTTATCATCCCACAAAATGCTTTGAAATTATTGGACTCCCTTACATTATTTATAATTTGACATCTCTATTGAGAAATAAATGAGGCTAATTATACCATAAATAATTTGGAGGATTGTATTATAAATGATAAAGTAAAGGCCTGGATAAACTTGGAATAAATTCAACTCAATGATTTTAAAGCATGCTACCATCAAGAAGACGAGTCTAGATTTTCTAGTAACTTTTCTAACCTTCCTTCATTATTATAATTATGACTCTTCCACATTTGATTACCTTGGGTCATGATTAAAAAAAATGGTGGTTAGCTCAAATAAATGATAGAATAACCTCCACTAATGAAAAGGGATGAGAATAAGTAGTAGTAGGTGATGAGGAGAAGGCCATGCGAAACACATGAATGGTCTATTAATCTGAAGAAATAGTGGCTAAATCACACCTCTTCTCTAATTGACCTAGTCATTTTCTTTGAGTGATAAAAATGGTTTTGAACATATGTTTATGGTGCATGTCTTGAAGATGGTTCTTAGTGAGGAGTTCATGTAGATAGAGTTCACCATTACCATATGAAAATTTTAATATAGTCTCAATGTTTATTGATCGGTATGTGAGAAGAGATTAATGTAGTGAGAACTCTATCAAAGACATTATTTATGAGGGGATTTTAGGTTGCTTAAAAGAAACATTGATTAGAGTCATTCCAAAGAAGATATTATTGCTCTCAATATGTATATATTCTCAGGAATGGTAAATGTTCTCAATAGGCTCATGGTTCCCTTAATATATCAAGCAATTTATTAGAGAAGGAAATGAAGAACACAACCATGAAGGCAATTACACTTTTGGAGTTTGTGGTAGGTATAGTGAACTTAGAGGAAATTGACCAAATATTTACTTTCAAATATGATAAATATTTTGAGGAAGAGTAAATTGGTTGTTATGTAGTATTGTGGTAAAGGGACTAAAACTATACTAAGCTAGTAAATATAATAGAAAGTAGGACTTATTTTGAAGTCTATCTTTTATAGTGGAGTGATATAAAGTCCAAGGCAACATGAGTATAGATGCAAATACATTAGTATGGTTTGTATTATTATTTTTGGCTATTTGGAAATGATTACTAGGTCTTCCAAAATTATGGGATGAATTCTAGTTTGGTTTGCACCCTTTTAATTGGGTTGATATAAAAAGTATATTGTTTATATTTTCTTAATTGATTATACAAAGGATGTGGTCCCTAAGACCACAATTAATAAATAAAAAATAATAAATAAATTATTAGTTTTTTCTAATTTTATGATTAGTTTCTAAAATATTTTAATGCATGCCGTTCTCCTATGCCATCCTCAAATTTTAGTGCATATTCTTCTTGTACCCACATCCTCTATTTCTAAACTTCAAAAAAATTATTTTATTTAAGTACAACTTATGTACTTAGTAATAAAAAAAAAAACTTATATTATTACTTTAGTACCATTAAGAGAAACTTATAATTATTAGAATATTTCACTTGTTTAATATTTAATATTATTCCAATCAATCTTAGGGGATATCGGTTCAATCCATTTGAGATACTAAATATTACATGAATGTAAAAGAAATGCTTCTATAATATTATAAAAGGTTCTATATATGACTCCACACTATAATAATAAGGAAACAATTATTTAGTAGATGGTTATATGGCAATGATAAATTCATAAAGAGTAACATTAGTTTTGGATCTAAGCATTACATTAATAATAATGATAATGATTCAAAAATTAAGGATGAAACTAAAAACATTTAGTTAGAGTTGTTAACACTATAAAATAAATTATTATTGAAGATATTTATAATGGTTTTTAATGAAAGAAAGTGGTTTTAGTAGTTGTTGAATCAAACATGAAACATAAGAATATAGATTTTCTAAAGCAAATTAACTCTCATGAAATATAGAAATTAAAAAAAAACTCTTCTGATGTGTTTAAAGGGGCTAATATTATAATATTAGTTGTTGAGAAGATAAAAATATGTATAACTAAAGTGGAGAAATTGAATATGGGTTGGGAGAGATCATCTCAATTAATATATAAACTCGCAACTAAAAGTATAATAACATAATAATTACATTTATGGTTAGTCATATGAACA
>VDFB02090405.1:0-24138 GCA_007258455.2 Sequoia sempervirens | reverse complement strand
AGTTTTTTCACAATTTTATCATTTTCCCATATTAAAGACAGGTTTTCACATGCATGTTTCTTGGAGGGAAGATCTTTAGTAAACACTCGAGTTGCTCTATGATTCTTTTAGGGTTTCTCCTTTTCTGAGGCTTTTCTTCATATTTGTAAGTTCAACAATGGCCATCAAAATCTTTAGGTTCATCAAGTTCATTGTAGATTAGATTGGTGTAAAGGCATCTTTATTGTGAAAGTCAGGGATTTGAAGCAGATTGCAGAAACTCTTGAGGTCATGATTTTTCAAGCATGCTAAATCATGCAGATTTGAGCATAAAGAGTTAATCATGGGCAACCATTACAAAATACATGAAGCTCAAGAGTCTTCTGACACAGATTTTTACCATCAGCAGGAACAGATTCAAGTATGTATTTTAGTTGCCAGTAGTTATCTTAAAGGTTTGTATGGTGACAGGGGAGATACATAGAGCCACTAAAATCAAAGACCAAAAATGCAAACAAGAAATACTTGGTCATGGAACTCATGTGATTACATCTATTGTGGTTAGTAATTAACCATTAAATACCCAAGCAATAGAAATAGAGCCTGTTACTTGCATTTATATCTGCAGAAGCAAGATGCCTAAGCCGTGCCATATGCAGATAAAGTAATAGCAATCATGAACAAGAAGATATAGCAACGTTATGATAAGAATTAATACACGAGCTACTGGAGTTCTTCAAAGTCACAATTCTTGGAGAGAAAGATGATTGCCCTCTGTATAACTTCATGGTTGTGATGAAAAGGGTTTTAGAGTATCGTGTAGAGGAGCAAATGGATCACAGGTTGTTTGTATGACAGTTTGAAAGCAGCACTCTGGAACCAGCTTCTCAGCAATCAAAGAGGGGCCGAACCAGCTTCTGTTACACTTTGATCTTGAGGTTGCAATGCAGAAGTTTTCAACTTCAACACTTCAAAAGTAAAAAAATGTACTGCTGATGAGGGTCATCAAATCGATATGTAGAATACAAATAAATGGAGAACGGAATAACGGGCCCAGGGTTTGGAAGCTTTAGAAACCCCATGCATGAGGTTCTTGCAACACCGATTATTTTCAAAAGCTTGAGAAAACTCTCAAAAGACATGAAATCATTAGTGGACGATGTAAAAGTTGTTCGAGCTACAGTTAATAAAAATGATTTGCAAAGGCTTGAGTACCATCTGAGGACAAGTCAAAGAGATGAGTAAAAGATCCAAAAGAAAATTGGTTCTCAAGAAGGAAAGGTCGAAAATACTGGATCTGATTTAATGGAGGACTTTTGGGTAGGTGTTCAGTAAAGAAGTTTTGGGTTTTACAAAGCTATTTAATGATGAGCAAATTAGAAGTTGTCATAATGGATAGGTTCCCAGATCTACCCAAATTACAGAGCATGGAAGAGTTTGAAAATATGCTTAATGCAAGTAATTTTAAGGACGTGATAGTCTTCTCAAAGGCACATAGATGGTGAGAGGCTAAGCAAGGCCAAGGCACTGAAGCTCAAACCCTGCTTAGTGACAGGAATATAGGGCAAAATATATTATCAAGCAGTATAAGTGATGAAAAGGCAGTTTGATGACTGCCATGAAATACCTGTGGTTTATTTTTGAGGTTCATTCATGTCTTTTCAAGAAATACTCAATGAAAATCCTTCACAATGGATTGTATACCTGCAAATAAGACAAAAGGACAGCCTGCAGGTCTCTAAGAAGGAGGTGACAATCAGTAAAGAAGATATTCACAATCACTGATCTCTTAGAAACAGTTAGGGTAGGAGTCTTTACATCAATCAAGGGCAGTCAAAGGTCTTCTAGTTCTAAGAGAGGACTTTCAATTAGTCCTACCCCTATTTCTAGGGAGGAAGAGCAGTTGTCATTCAAGTTCAATTGGAAAAATATAGGAGATAAGTGAGCAAAGGACAGATCCACCTTTTTAGGAGGATTTTAAGGCTCAAAGGACAATCCTACCACAGTTTTGAAACCCCACATGGTTTGACCATCACTCAACGAGAGATTTGCATGCAAAATCAATCAATTTGGAGCACTTTCAATCGCTTTTTTGCATGCTTTTCAATCTTTCACGACCAAAGAAGCATATTTCACATGCATAGATCAAGGAGATCAGCTTCTTCAACAAGAAAGGGAGGAGTTCAACAAGGAGACTCTTCCACTTCACTGAAAATCACCTTCCAGCCTTCTTTTTCTTGTTTTACTCTTTATATGCAAAGGCCTAGACCTGATTCTGGAGGTTCTTTTCTTCTTGTTTGTTGCACACAAGCAAGATATGGTATTGTAACCCAGTTTTAGCTATTCAAAAGCATTTCTCAATGCTCTTTGTACAAAATTCATTTATGATTCAGTAAAGTACATCAGTTCCTTCTAATTTTATTTTGAGTTCTCATTGTTATTGTATGATTGTAAAGCAACTACTGTGATTCTTGTCCATATTTCCAATGATTGAACAAGTTATTTCATGATTAGTGCAGGTTACATGTTGTGTTCATATGCTTTTCAGTAGTTTGTAGTTGTGAAACTTTGCTTTCCTTCGTAAAAACACTAGGGTCAGCTACCTCCATATGAAATATTCATGTACTTCATGTCCTAAATCAAGTTGTGAATAGGTTAACCTCTTTGTTGAAACAAATTGTGAGTTATTGCAGTAGTTTAAACTCTCATCCATCAATGGTGCATCACCTACTAGAATTAGCTTTTCCTTTCATCAACTATCTTTTTATCCCTTTTCCAATCAGATTCATTAGCTTCTAGGATCTATCTAAAGGGAAACCACCCCATAATCTAGAGGTTCATTCTCATAGTAGGTCACCCACAACCTGAGTTTGATCCCATGTTGCATAGGATTGCTAAGTTTCACACTTAGCTAATAGACGAAATCCTTCGTGATAACAGTAATTGTTAAGAAAAAATATGATTCAACTTCCTCCAATTATATATATTGAAACAACTAAATCATTACCATTGAACTTTAATGCAAAATAATTTTATCAATATCATCGTACACCTAGACATGATAAAGAAAGATGTATGCATCTTAAGCACCAATTGCAAGACCTCATCGATTCTAATATCATCTAGTTGGCTGGTGTAGACGACAAAGGAATTAGTTTAGTTTTGCCACCTAATCAAAACTTACAAATATACACCCATTACCAAGTCATTCAACTATTTTTTTCCAACAAAGTGATAATGAAGAAGATGATAATGACCTAGCAAACTTGGTAAACATGATTTTAGTTCAACCTCATGAGGGTCAAACAAACCTATTTCCTAATATTGCTTTCACACATATTGATGCTTCTATAACTGCACTTGATGGTCCTCTTTATATTAGTTGTAGAATCAATCAAAAGTATTATTAAAGGCTCATGATGGCTCTGCTCACCCTATGATTGGTTCTATAACTATTCCAGTAAAAGTGGGACCTAAACAATTTGATGTTTCATTTACAATAATCTCAATGTCAAACCAATTTCATGTGAAGTTAGGTCATCCATGGTTAAGCTCAGTGAATGTAGTCCCATCATTTATTCATAAATGTCTTAATTCCTATTTGAAGAAAATATACATACCATTTACCATAATGGATTTAAGCCTTTGACCTCTCATAGAAACATTTTATTAGATTACTTTTAGCCTCAACCAGCCCAACCTATCAAACCGCGCGAGGACTTTTTATTTTTGTCATATCAAAATTTTAAAGCTAAGCGTATAGCCCAATTATCCCCTACCAGTATTCTGCTTGAGGCTTCTTGGTCTCTAGTGGCTATGTTTGTTGTACCTTGTACTTTCACAAGAGTGAATGAACTTCAGTCTGAATCAAGAATTATTCCTCAACCTTCTAGAACATATGTCACAGTTCCCTCTCCACCATCATATAAAGGACCACAAGACAACCATCCAGTGAAGCCTTCAAGGATTAAATTTTTTCAGGCCCTAAGGAAAATTTTACGGAAAAACCTATAACACCTAGGTTTCTGAATATTTAAAAGTTCCTTTGATTCCTTCTACAAAGGAATAAATAGGACCAATCTTAGGAAATATTTGAATTCCTCCTTCAAAAGCTAGAGCCCATGCAAGATGAAATATAAGTGCAAAAGAACACAAATGAAGATTTTGATCTATGACTTGTTAACTTGTTGAAGATTGCAAAACCTTACCTAATGGTCACCCATCCATCCAACCAGATTTTGATGAAATACCTCCCACCCGTCCATCTTCATCATTTCTTGACTCCATTCACCACCCTCGCCAAACCATGAAGCCAAACCTTATTTATCCCAAAGAAAACAAATAATAACAAGCTCATTAGTTACAAGCATCAATACTTGTGCTCACAATCATGTTGATAGTGTTGGAAATAGGATGCAATTTAATTGCAAATCCTAAACATTAATTATTTCATGTATCTCCTAGATTCTTGGAATGTGTTCAACAACACTAAGATTAGGATGAGATTAATTATTTGGATGAAATAAATCATGAAATTGACATTTGTAGTTATTCCTAAATAATAGGAGCATGTGGGTGCACACATGGTAAGGTGAAACTCACCTTGTGTTCAGTTAACTATACAGTAACAATTAACACTTCTGAATGCATGTAAAGATCCTAGGAATTAGATTTGATGTTTGCATGTTTGAAGTTCAGTTCAGTTTAGTTTAGCTTCAGTTTAGTTTAGTTTAGTTTAGTTCAGTTCAGCTATGGTTCAGTTATCTTCAGTTGCATGCATGTTGGTTATTTTGAGCTGCATGTAGTTAGCTTTAGTTAACTTGGAATGCATGGCTAATAACTTGAGTTGTATGACAGATAACAGGGACTACCTCCAGTTAACAGGGGATGACTATTCTTGCATGAATGTTGTTGAGTAAATGTTTCAGTTAACTATAAATCACTTGGAGCCAACTTGGGCGCCCAAGATGCTTTATTGGATTTCCTCTCATGCATGTTGAGATATTTCTGAAGGCTCAGTTAAGTAGGATTACTTATGGGTGCCAACTTTGAGGAAGAGCTTTGGAATTATCAACATAATGAAGGTTGAGTTGTAGCTTCAATTTGGGATGCCCAAATGTATGAAGCACATGTTTTAGCATTGTTATTCACAGGATAACTCTATTTGCATGAGATATGGCGTACCTTTTATGGATAGGGCTTGCGCATTGTAATTGTAACTCATGTTGAGTTTACAAAGCTGATTAAAGCTATTTATCTCAAGCAAGTTGAATAGAGTTGTGAGAATTGTTATTGCAGGTTGTGAAGAAGATTGGTAAAGACAGAAGAAGCATTCTCAAGCAAGAATTGGAGCTATTGTAATTCAAAGATTAAATAATAGAATAATTCTTGGTGGAGTTTTTTCCCGAAAGGGTTTCTCCATGGTACATCTTGTGTGATCTTTCTAATA
Source organism: Sequoia sempervirens (assembly GCA_007258455.2). Classification (NCBI taxonomy): domain Eukaryota; kingdom Viridiplantae; phylum Streptophyta; class Pinopsida; order Cupressales; family Cupressaceae; genus Sequoia; species Sequoia sempervirens. The sequence continues at coordinate 18,710 of VDFB02090405.1, read as the reverse complement.
TCCTGTCTAGTTCTTCTATCAACTTCTCTCTTCATTCTACAACAATAAAATGAATTAATCAAGATAATCACCCACAAAGAATATATGTAACAAAGAAAGGGCTTACTTAGATCAGCAATATTAAAGTTTTACAAAGTATTAAGCTAAGAAAACACCTCATTTTCAACGATAGCACTAATATGCAACATATTGTGATACACTTCGATAGTGAGTCAAAAGATAAAATAAAATAAAAAGAATATCATAATCATCTCTTATATTTGCTAAATTAGTGAATCTAGATGGGGACGATCATGATGATCCTCGTAATTTGAGTTACCCACCATGTGTTTCTTGGTGTGTCTTTTTGTTTGTTATTTTTCTTTGGATGATCCTTTTTTTCTTGTTGGCACAAGGATATAAAGAAAATGAATATGTCATGACATTAATCTATTTGTATCTTCATTCATCTTTATGTTGTGAATGTGTTTTTTTTGTTCCTGTTGAGAATGATGCAGAGTGTTGATATATTTATGTCTCTTCCATGTTGACCCAAAATCCTTCATGTTGTTTTCATATGTCATTCCTCCATTGTGTTCGTAGTTCCACAAGTATTCAAAGATTTATGTCAATTCTGAGCATGATCATATTATACATTATCTCTTGTCTATATTGATCCCAAATCTATGGATCCATTATATACTATCTTTGTCTTGTTAATTATGTGGCTTTATTTTGGGGGTAACCCCTAGTCATGAGTTATCTTTGTCAAGAATATATCATTTGGAATAGGGTTTCCCAATAATCTCTCATGATCTATCATGTTGCAAATATCATTTTGTTTTACCTTAAAGTAAATTTCTCCCAAATAGCATCAGAAATTACTTTAAGGTGGGGGCATACATATCATTATGTGCTTCACTTTGTTCACACACATTGAAATTTTTGATTCATCTTTGGCATATTGATCATATTTTGTAGCACCTTATCAAAATTATTGGGACTATAATTCTTGGTATGGTTGACATGGAAACTCACTTAGTGAATATCAAACTTCACTAGCCCTTGTGCACTTTTATTTACTACCTTTACCAAAAATTACCTAGTGAATATCAGACTTCACTATCCTATGTTGTTTCTTATCAAGCTCACTTAGTGAATATCAAACTTCACTAGCCCGTGAGGCTTTCATTCATGGGTCACCTAGCCAATATCATACTTGGCTAGCCTTATGGTTTATGGATGTCTTCGATGTGGATCTTAGTAAGAATTTTGTACAGATTTCTAGTCTATGATTGTCATGTTGCCTTTACATTTTTGCATTGTGTTTGCATTGTGTTTGCATGGTTTCTGCATGGTTTTTGCATCATGTAGTGTTTGCATTATGTTTATTCTTACATTATGTTAGGTTTTTATCTTCATTGTGTATACTTCATGTTTTTCATGTTGCATTGTGCCTCATTTTTGTGTTCCTTTGTCCTTACATTGTGTCATAGGATCTTAAACTTGGGGGTTAGCACATCCCCTAGATTTGGTGTCATCATACGTCTTCAATGTGTGGATAAATGAACCCTTCTTTGTTTATCCTTACTTTAGTGTGAGAATGAGCATAATTCCATACTCACTAAAGTGGGGGCTAAATGTAGCATTGCAAATTGTCACCCCTAACAATTTCACACTAGGTTTAGCTCCCCCATATGCCATTGGACCCAATTATTTTCTTAAATTGCTCATTTTATGGTCATCTTCAAAAAATAAGAATTAAATTGGGAATTATTATTTAATATTTATTTGATGACACAAAAAAGACCCAAAATAGGTCTGGACTAGGGCATTAGTGCCCCTATCAAACCTATTTTGGCCTCAATTTAAATATGTTATTGTCAGCATTTTAACATTTTAAAAGTTAATTTTTTCTTAACATTTAATGTAACTGTTAGGTAATCATCAAGCTTTGTAAAGGGGGATGTTTTATTTTTTGCATAACTTGCAAACAGGGAGATATTTTTTTAAGTGTGAATAGTTGTTACAAATTTGGTTTCAGCATCAAATTTTAGCGTTGAGATGTTTTTGATTTAATGTTTTTTAGTTGCAATTTTTTAGCCTCCAAAGTCGGCATTATAAGCAAATCTTGACGGGACATAACTTTCACCTCGATTATCAAAATTTCACAATTTTTTTTAATTTCTATCATAATTTCACAAAGAATCTAATTTTTCATATAAAAATAAGATCTAGGTTTCTATTTTATCAGAAAATTATAAAAATACATGAGTTATAAATGAAAGATTTTAGTATCTGATATTCATAACTTGTAAAATTGTCTTGCACATTATTTTGGGGGGCTCCAATCAACACTAATCATTTTGGGGGGGCTCTCTGAATCAAGGGGGAAATCTAGGTATTTCTTCTTTTCATTTTTTTGGTTCATGTGATTGTGTCTCTCACACTAAATCCCTTCCATTTGAGTATTCTTTGTAATCCTCCTAATAAATAGAAAATCAAATGTGGATATTGTGGAAAGGAAAGGCATACAATAGAAGAATGTCAGTTTCGTCAAACTAAGGAACTGGAACAAATTCTTCTTAGTCGTGGTATTTCCTTGTACCTAATCGTCTAGTTCCAACACATGCAAAAACATCATACAATCTCGCTCAAACATCTTGTGAGAATTCATCATTTGGGGATGAAAAAATGTAGTCCAATGACTTGCATTGATAACGCATCTCCCATATCACATGTTGCTACACCTGAATCTAGTGTTGGCTCATTCATGAGTTCCAACAATTCCTTACCTCAAGTTATTGCTATCATCATTCTAGATCTGCCACATTGGGATGCATATCTACTATACATCACGTATTTGTTTATAGAATCCCATCTTGTAGATTTGGATGACACTATTGAAGATATTCATCTTCTATTTGATGATAGCTTTGATGAAGTTGCATCACCATTTCCATCTTTGGATACTGATTATTCCTCACCTACATCAGCTCCTATCATCATAGATTGTACAGATATTCATGAGTTGACCTATCCAACTTGGTTATCATCATCTACAACAGTATCAAATTCACATCAGTCCAGACATAACCATACATTCATGGTCCATGTTCTTGAATCACTTATGGTACCTAATACATCATATCATCATTCCTCACCCATCAACATTGGCTTGGGCATCTTTGAGCATCATTCAAAGGCATCATTGGCATCATTTCAGTCTTTGGATTATGTGCAACATTCAAAGAAATTCATCTTACTTCTTGTATATTCCTATTTGGAATGAGAGTTCATATTGGGCATATTTATGGTGTTGTTTCTTCCCAAGGGGAGAATTTTTTTCAGCGTTCATGGATCATCTTCAACATCCAATGTCAAGTACCTACCAATAATGCATGCATCATTGTGAGGGGAGGTTGCATGATTTCTCTTCTACTATCAATTTTTGGAGGAAACATTTCCTCACATGGAGTTCATCACTTTAGATTTTCTAGGTGGGTCACATGACTTTCTCTCTTTTCTCTCCTATGGGGAGAACATTCATTGTACTTTGTGCTAGAAGTAGTCCTTGTAGGAGGGTCATCATGAGTCCTTGTTGAAATTTTTTATAGGAAGGTCATTTTGTTAAAACTAAGATGGGGTTTCAAAGCAAAGGGTAAAAGTTTGTAATGGAAGATTAAAAGATATTGAAAATGAGAATTTTTTACCAAGTCTAGGTGCCAAGTAAAAGGAGGAGTTTCACCTGTTGTTATCCCCACATAGCAAGGAGAAACTCTAGGGTTTTAGGAAAAAGGTTGAGTCAACAAACAAAAAAGATAAAAATGCAATGATAGATATAACCCCATGTTGCAAAAGCAGAGGAAGGCTCGTGTCACATTGAGAGATTCTAGGATTTTGTTGAAGTTTAATCCACATTTCAAGAACTATGAGTTCACTACCCATTGTTTTTTTCTAAGTATGTCTTTTATGGTTTAATTTTTTCACACGTTGTAGAGATATTTGGGTCTATGAGAGTCCTCGGTATCTTTGAATGTTAGTAAAGGGTAATTTCAAAATCCTTTGTAAAAAACTTCATTGCATATGACAACCATACTCCTTTGTTAAAACCCTGGCTATAAACACTCGGGTAGTTAGGAATCGATGCTTTACAATTCATAAAATGATAAAAGGATAGTCAACACTCCAAAAGAAAGGAGAAGGATGCAAATGCCCCAAGAATCACATCAAATGCAAAGAAAGACTTGCAAGTTCTAAATCATCAAAAGGAATTAGATTGGATTTACTAAAAGAACAGCCATATACCTTATGTTACATAATTAAGGGAATGTTGAAGGAAAACAACAGTATGAATGTTAAGACCCTGTTGAAGGGTTGATAAATGAAAGTTATGAGGACTATATGATTGAAGAAGGAAAATATGATTGCATATTTTCATAACAATTATGTATGCACCTGTGTTGGCATAAAAGACAAGGGTTTAAAGTAGTGTTAGTAAGTGTATGCCCTATGTGGATAGGTGACAATGATCAAAGTAGTATTGTGGTATGCTTCTAGGATAGTGCCTTCTACTAATGCATGACTGGTAGTTTATTTATAAGACAGTCCATGAAGTTTTCAAATCACAGTAAACTTTTGTCTTTAAGCCCAAATGGAAGTCCCTATAGTGAAAAAAATAGTGGAAGCTCAAATGAAATCTTCTCAAAAAAACTATGTTAAAATAAGGGTATGAAGTCATGAGAATGTAGAAAAAAATTAAGAGCATATATGAGAATGTAGATAGAAATTAAGAGCAGTTATAGGCATGATTTTATAGAAATAATCAATAACAGAGCTTAAGGTGAAAATATCACAAGAATAGAGAAATCATGAAGATATGAGGTTGTGACACTCATGAGTATAAGCCATCAAAATACGCAAGAGACCGGTCACAAATAGAGGTAGCAAGTCTTAACTTTGGTGGAAGTCCTTTGGAACCTAAAATTTGAGTTGCCTTGCAATTTATGTTGTCTTGCAATAGTTAGGAGTCAAGGAGCAAAAACATTTAGTTGCAAGGGATATGGAACAATGGAATATAGTCATAATAGATGAGACAAATAGATGAGAACCTATCACATGTCGAGGTCCAATGAGCATGATTGAAGTGAGGGAAACTAAGAGGATCAAAAAGTGAGTCCCAAATCATCAAGGTTTGGTCTCAAAGCAATGATTGTCACCATGTGATAAAAGTGATAAAAGTATGACTGAGATCATGTAATGAAGACTTTGATCTTCATGGATAGTGAGATATGGCAAAAAAAGTAATGGTGTTAATAGACTCTTGAGAGTAGGCACTATCAAGTAATCAATTGGAAAGGAGTTTTAGAGTGTTAGAGGTAGTGTGTAATGATAAACCCATATAATATTCCCTAAGAGTAGCCTTGTGTTTAAGAAAGACAATTATTTTTCTCACACGCATATACTCTCAAAGGGAATAAGGTAATAATAATATAGGTTTAATGAGGCAACAAAGGACAAGTTCGTGGTGAATATGAAAAAGATCAACACATGGTGTACAATGACATGTAATGGATAAAGAAGGATTGTTGAGAGAAGTTCATGAAAAGTGACCTCAACATAATGAGTTACCATGCTAAGGGAAGTCTTGAAGTCTAGAGGGAAGAATAGTCCTACCCATCAACACACAGTTCATGACACCTTGAATGGTTTGATGACAACAACACAGGTACTAGAGTATAGTTATGGAAGTGTAGATGATAGTGATAGAGGAGGCAATCTAGTGAGTGTTCTTAGGACAATTATGAAGGCATGGTTTAACGAGACCTTATTCATGAAATAGTAGGGACATTTTAGGATGAAATGAGTCCCATTCATAAGAATAAATTATAATAGAGTATGGAAAAACTCAATGATAGTCGTAGACCTGCCAAAATCATTAGAAGGATAGAGGGACAGTCAACATATAGAAGTTGCAAAGTTTCATGATTACAGAAAGGTATACAAGAAGGACAACACAGTGACAAAATGAATGAGTTGATAGGCACATGAGAATAGTGGGAAAGACCTACTTCCTAGTAATCACATGACAAGTCCAAATACCCAAATGAAAGATAAATGGTGTATGAAAGCCTATAAAAATTGTAGCAAGGCAATCTATTGAAAATAAAAATGACTATGATTAGATATCATGACTATACATAAGTGAGGACATTCATCAAAAGGACAACTCTAAAAAGGATAACCTACAAGCTAAACAAGTCATGAAGTGACAATAGATTCTCCCTAAGTGGTAATAAACTTGATGTTCATTATGAAGATAGTGCACATTGGCAATGCAAGAAGAAGTCGGTTTACATGCACAATTGACAGAGGAATAACCATCAAGGGAGATATGACAAGCTAGGAGAAAGCATGAACCATGACAATAGCAAGGACATTTTCTTTTTCCAAGTAATATGTTACTATTTTATGGGCAGTGATAAGGGACAACGAGCGTCAAGATGTGAAAGACAATAAAATGAGCAAGTAGATATGGAAGCATTGTTCATTGTGAATGAAGATAGTGACCAGCTTAAAAGGAAAAATAGTAGTCTAAATGATGATTTGTTTCCAAGTTCTCAAGATGAAATGGAGACTAAAAGAAGAAAGGGTAGCATGGACCTAGTAATATGACAAAGGCTTATCTTTGATAATGATTTCAGGCATAAGATGAATAGTGATAAGAGTTGAAAAAGATAGTTAGGCCTTGAAGATTGATGAAATACAATGAAAATGGTATGAAAAGCAATATCATCAAGTCAATTATGATGACATAGTACACTCATGAGTGTCAGAAGGTGAAAGATAGGAGGACAGTAGAAAAACTTAGGAGACAACCTTACACAGTCAAGAATGAAAATGTGATATAGGGTATAGTGTGACATAGTAAAGGAGAAGGACCATGTGAAGACATTGGTCTTATTTATTAAAGACCTAATTCTTACATACCTGCAATAGAGACCTAGCCACAAAGGGAAAGGATATGACAAAAATAGGTGTAGATTACTGTGACTTATGCTTATGATGAGATATGATTATGAAGAAGTTTGAATAAATCAAACAAGTGAAAAAATCTAACTCTAAATAATCTCCTATGCCCTCCTAAGGTAATTAGTTATTTTCAAAATTATTCACATGTCCTATGAGTATGGAAGAGTGGGTTTTCCAGTTTGAGAGGAGGTTATGACTGGTGGGAGAAATTTATGGGTCAGTATAAGCAAGTTGTAGGCATATAGGGAAGTTTGGGTGACTTGGACAATAGTTGAGGGTATCTAGGGGAAAATTGGTGAAGTCGTTGTTTTTCCCAAGCATAGAGGAACATCTCAAGCTGGAGAAAATCAAGAGCAATCAAAGAAAGGTTTCAACCAACAACATCATGGAACTTTTTGAGGAGCTTAAAAGGTGGAGCAGCAGTTGGGCACTCAAGGAGAATTTTGACTTGTTCAAACTATGACACATGTCATCTATCCATTGTAATAGGTTACTAAGAATTAGGAAAGCTTGTATGCTCAAAAGGCACACCTAGTTTCTTTCTAGCTCAATTCTTTCACTTTTGGGAAAAGCATTGTAAACTTGGATAAGTTTTCTTTCTATCCTTTATGTGCATTGTAACTCATATTTTTTAGTCTTGAGATTGAAAACAAACATTGTAATACTCTATTTCAAAGCATTTTTAATCAAATCAAGATATATTTATACCATGTATGGTTATAAACAACTTTTATCAATAGAATTGAGCATTTTTGGCCTTCAAAATTTTTGTTCCTATTGTGTATACGAGGTAATTGATATCATTTTTTATGATTCTCATATGAAAATCCTCAAATGAATGTCTTATTTCTATCATTTTCAAACAAAAAAGGTATATTTATGTAGGTTATTGCTTGTGTCACTATAAAAATAGATGTTATTTATGAAGAAGATCATATTTTCTTCCTTCTAAAACTATAAAAAATATAGACCTTTCAATAAAATACTGATACATAGATATGTCAAACACTAATGTTGTACACAAACAACTAAGTTATTGATTACTTGTGTGAAAAGACATCAGTCCAAAGTATGAGAAAAATATTTTTGGTGCATCACCCACACAGTTAGACTCATTTCATGTCATCTTTCTATCCCTTTTCATTAGTAGCAGCAGTAGTTTAAGTTAGGATAGGTGAACACCAAGGGAACCTACCCTCTCTGGAGGTTCTTTTCCACTTTAGGTGACCCATAGCCTGGAAAAGAACTCATGTTTCACTAGTAGGTTGAGTTTTGCAACTCAATAAGGGTGCACTTCTGATAACACTTCTATCTTCTTCACTTGTACATTTTACTTCATTGCATCATTTCTCTTTTGGAGAGGGGTTTATTATTTCCCACAAGGTTTTTCTCATTTACTCTACTTTATGGAAAACTTGTACATGAGTACCTAACATGGCCCAATAGTCGGGACTCATTATTAGTGCATAAATTACTCCCTAAGTTGCACTTAAGGGGGGTGTTAGTGTAAATAGAGTTATTATCATACCTAGATAGCTAATCACCTTTCTAGGATTGACCTATTCACGCCTAGCTTAAGTTTACTTAGGTTTCTTTTTCTTTTTTCTCACTTCATATGGTTGAGACATGTGTCCTCATGACTTGAGACACCTATTGAAACTTTCTCACACACTTGTCAAGTAAGCTCACAAGTGTTCCATCTTTGGAGAGGTAGTCAAAGTTTCACTCCTACCTTCTCACCTCCTCATACTTGCCTCTATATGCAAGGATTGATCATTGTATTACACACACTTCATTTTATATTTGATAAACATACTATTGTGCATATTTTATTCACTTATGGAAGTTTGTTTTGAGTTCTCTGATCTTGGCATTCTCCAACGGGAAAAACAAAAAGATGAGTGAAAAAATAAGGTAAAAGAAGGAAATGATTGTGAAACAAAAAAAAAGAGTGTTCATAGAGTGTTGTTTAAACATGCACTATGTAATGTGTATTTGTATCATCTACAAGTTTAAATAAACTTATGAACAAGTCAAAGTCAAAGACAATAAAATACACTTGTAAAACATATGAATTATTTATAGAAGGTGAATATCAAGTGTAGCCTTTCCTTCAATGCCATTTTTGGTTTAGGAATGAATTGGTCAAATTGTAAATTTTATATCATTTGAGAGAGATACATTAACTATCCCTCAAATTTAAGATAAAATATCCTAATGTATTTTGGATTTGTTGGTTACAAAATTTTAGAACCATCCTAAAATAGGCATAATTATCTCTATGTAAATGAATATTGTAGAGGAAATCCTTGTGCAAGCATTGAAAACACATCCAAGATCATCCATAGGATTTTATTGAGTAAAATTATTAGTTATATAAAGGAACATGACAGGTATTATTTGGAAATTGGTTTTGTGTGAATTTAATGAGTGGTGAGGAAAGTGTATTAGATTGATCTATAATGACTAACATAATTCTCAAATAATTTAGATGAACCATGTAAGGTATCAAAAAAATATCTTATTTATTAATTTCCATGTTACCTCATTGGGGGACAAGACATGTGTATAGTAGGTCACAAGATAGTCATATGTACTAAAATAATCACTTTAAATGCCCATAAATTTATTACAAGAAATTTTAAAAGGACCCATAATATGGTCAAGTACATATCCATTAGAGGTTGAAAGACTAAATTCATCGTGAGGATGCACTATAGGGATACTAGTAAAGAAATGTAAAGTCATTTGCTAAAGAATGAGATGAGGTAAAATAAACATGAGATTCATCAAGCCATTATTCTCATGTATCAATTAATTTTATCTTAAATACATGCATAAATAAATTATCATCATCTATTTGATCATAATGTGAATAAATGCATGATCTAACATATAATATCACATCTTTGTATCCACTAATTGTAATAGTTATAAGATCTCTAATAATATGCTCATCATTAATAATTTGAAATAGTTTATCAAAATATAATCTTTCACTAAGTTTATACATGAAGGTGTAAATAAATATAGAGAAAAACCTATTATGATTCACGTGGAGCATATCACCATCATATGGCATGACAATATCATTAGTCAAAGGAGATGGATCCTCATCATATGATCAAGACTCTCCTACAAAAATATGTGACATATATCTAATTAAATAATATAAAAATAATAATATTGAATTAGATCTAAATAAAAAGGATGAGAATTAAGTAGTTTCATAGCAATAGAATCATAATAGGATTTAAGCTAATGTGAATAGGACCATGTCATGTGACCTAGTTTATTTAATGTAACCTAGTCCATCATCGGTGTGACCTTAAAACTTTTTGCACCTTCATCTACTGACTTGATGAAAAATGGGTTCTATTGAAAACCATAGTGGGGCTTCCTTTTAAGAAAATATGAGAAGACCTAGACTTTTCTTAGTCACAATTCAAGCCCTAAGATGATGATGTTCAAGATTAAAATAATGACACACAAGTGATGCAAATGAAGATACCTAATCAAGTAGTTAATGTGCAATGTAGATACTCAAATTTAAATGCACTATAATAGATTGTGTATTTTAAGTTGTTTTCATTTCCACCTCTTGATTTTTAATGACCTAAGAATGCCTAAAAATACATGTAATTTATGACATAATTCAATATTTTTGGATCATAAGATGTCATGATAGCGATATTTTAAAAAAAATGTTAGCTTGAGAGCAAGAAATTTTAATTTTACATGAGGTGGTTGATTAGTCCATGACATACATCTTAGTTCATATACTAGGTCATGTCGTGGTTTAGGCTTAGGTGGAGAAAGTTTGTTGATAAGGACTAATCAAGACTAGGGATATTTAATGGCAGTTGGCTAGAAATTTGGTGTAAGAGACAATTGTTATATTAAATTGGTTAAATTGAAGATTAAAATGATAATATATATACAACATACTCAATACAACTTATGGTGTGAACATCACATTGACATATAAAATAAAGGTGTGAAAAGTATAGGGTATGCACTTTTACCCTTCATTTTACACCACTTTACATAAATATCCCAAGTACATTGCCCTAGCACATGATTTTGATTGATTTGGTGTTCCCATTTGCCTAAAATTCTAATTTAATTTTAAAAACAAAAATATCTACTCAAACAATTTCTTGATTGTAAATTATTCAATATCTCTTCCCAAGTCAAATTTATTGGTGTAGTTCTAACTCAAGTTAGTTTTGTAATGTAAATTTGACCCTTTTTAAAATTCTTATTTCATCTTAGGATAAATTCAAATCAATTTCAACTAGTTGTTATTGGTTTACTTTTGCACCAAAAATTTCAAATTGTATCCCTAAGCCATGTATAAAAGGACATCATTCCTATGTCATTATCCATTATCTAGGAACATTCACTATCATGCACCATCACATATCAATCTTATAAAATCACTCCCTATTAGCATTACATACCTCTCATAATCACTAGATTACCTATTTCGTTACAATGTTTTACCTCAATTATTTCATTGCATTAGCCTCTTTGTTAACAACTTCCAAAACTCTAATTTCACACTAGGTCATTGATTGTACATGTTCTAAGTACATTACCCTAGCACATGATTTTGACTAATTTGGTGCTCCCACTAACCTAAATTTTCAATTTTCTATCAAAAACAAAACTTAATCCCTTCTCAAACAATTCTTAGATCATAAATTATTCAATATCTCTTCTTGAGTCATATTTATAGGTGTAGTTCTATTCCAAGTTAGTTGTGCAATACAAATTTGACCCATTTTTCAAAACCTAATCCACCTTAGGCCCAATTCAAATTAATTTCAACTAGTTGTTATGTGTTGAATTTTACACCAAAACTTCCAAATTGTGTGCTTAAGTAATATATAATAAGGACATCATCCCTATGCCCTTATCCATTAGCTAGGATCATTCATTATCATGCCCTATCACATATCAATATTCCCTACTAGCATTATGACTCTCATAATCACTCTTGCTTATTCTATTATAATGTTTTTCATTATTTTTTCAATTGCATCATTCTCTTTGTCAACAACTTCCAAAACTCTAGTTTTACACTAGGTCATTGAATCATCCTTTACATTTTTATTCAAATTCCAAGTTATCATCATTATTATAGTGTCATTTATATTCATTGTGGGATGTTTTACTACTTTTATCAAAAGTTTTGACTTGATCCATGGGACTTGACTACAGTGAAGGTCATAGAATAGCAAGCACCAAAAGGTGTTCATTAACACCACCTACTTTTTCCATTATAGGTACAAACATCAAGTGAGGCTCTATTTGTAAGTACAAAGGGTCTACAGATGTTAGGGTGAATCTATAGTCAAATGCCATTTCTATAAATCAAAGGTCAAATATGTAGCTAAAAAATATTTTCACAAAACAATGGTAAAATACACAATACAAAATTAGCCTTAAACAAATTTTGAGAACAACCCAATTCATATTTTATCATTTAGCTTCCAACACATTAAAGTTTAAGTGATTATGAGTTATGCTCCAAATTTTGCTATCAAAATAGTAGGCATCGACCTATTGACATCACAATCAACCATCTCTTTTCACTCCTCATAATTTTCATGTTTAAAAATTACACCACATAATCTATCACAACTCCTTATTCGATGTTAATTTATTTATCATTGCATATTCATTTAGCTTAGATAAACAAAACAAAAATGTAATGCATTAGATAAATGATACTAAAATTCAAACCATCAACTCATAATTTGCAACTCTTGTTAGTTTATTGTGAAATGTATAAAGACTTTTAATGTCATAGCATATAGGGGAGAGGACCCAATACCTCAACATGTTGTATAGTATTTGCTGATTTAATGCCCAATATTTTTAACAATATTGGACCAATAGATGTGACTTTAAAGTTGTTAGTGTTGATGATGACTACCCATAATTGAATGAAATGTATTCCTTAGATCTACAAAGCAACAAATAATGTGATGCCATATCAACGCACCAATAAAACATGACTTATTGCACAACTATCGGTCTCACTTTTTTTGGGCCTCTTTGGACACCTCGACAAAAAAGCATGTTGATGTGGCATCATATTTGATGATGTGGCCCTAAAACCTTAGTTATGAGTAGGGGACTTACCAAGGACACTTTGTAAAAAATTGGGAGTGATATGAAATTTCCACGTAAGATTTTAAGAAGCGGGAAGTTAGAATGCTCGACTACTGAATCCTCTCCCCTAATGCATGACAATTTACATACAAAGACTTTTAATATGTAAAGACTTTTAATGTAACAACTTACAACTCATAACAATTTGCTATCAAATATACAAAGACTTCTAATGTGTGAAAGCTTTTAATGTAATAACAACTTAATGACAATATTGTCAAACATACAAAGACTTCTACATAAATTAAAAAATACATTTTATTTCTTTTCAATATGTAACAGCCATTTATGGCAACATCATATGTGACCCAACGTCAAATCGAGGGGTTTTATTTTTTAATATGATGATTCTTCCCATGTCCTATGTTAAGGATGTGATTGCCACTTTCTTAGCGTGCCTCCCATCCCTTTCTATGAGATGCCAAAAAATCATTTTGTTACTATTCATTTGTCTTACTTTTGTATTTGAGTGTGGGAAGTAATCGATTTTGAAAGATATTATAATATGATGTGATTGAATTATTATCTATTACCTAGCCATTTGGAGCTACTTTCCCCTTAATAATAAATAAAATTTATATTCCTACATCTCCACTTCAATATACTTAATTTCTTCGTGGAACTCATTTCATTTGGTGCTTACACCATTTTAAAATAAAATATAAATGGCTTATATTTTCGATTATGTGTTGAACATATATATTAAATTGCCAAATGTCTTTGGGTAAGCAGGCCAACAACTCAACCATAACGAAATAAAGAGGGCACCAATCATTTAATCATTGGGCATTTTTAATTGAACAATGCTAAAATTATAATAAAAAATGGCCATTTTGAGAGTTGTGGGGAATTAAAATATTAATTAAAGATAAATAGTAATAAGAGAAAAAGAATGGATTATTCCAATGCATGATGGGTTTAATTGAAAATTAGTATTTTTATAATATTGATAATCTAGGAAAATTCACCGCCAACAATTCACTGTCGGAAAATTCACCGCCACCAATTCAACACCAAGTATAAAATTCACCACCAAGTAAAATTCATCGCCGGCTATTCACCATGGTGGAAAATTACCCGCAATAATATTTTTTATTTTTAATATATATTTCCAAAACTTTGATTTTATTAAAAATATTAATGTCGTGAATTTTACTTGGCATTTTCCGTCGGTGAATTTTCCATGGCGGTGAATTTTACTTGGCGATGAATTTTCGTCGATGAATTTTCCATGGCAATGTTGGTGGTGAATTTTCCATCGGTAAATTGTTGGCGATGAATTTGTCGTATGCCTTGATAAAGATGGTGTGTTTTAAAAGATGAAACTTTTATAGTCAATTTTAAATATGATTGAAATAAAATGTACGTTTTCACTAAAATTTATTTATAACAAATAATTTAATAATAAAATAAATATATAGAATTCAAATGTTGAGATTGATAATAAAATTATTAAAATTAAATATGAAAAAATTTAAATGTGATAGTTTGAAATTTGATGATGGAAATATATTGTGACATATGTTGAAAATTAATTTGTGAAGCTGTTGAATTTTTAGCACTCACAAATGAATATTTTAGATTCTACAAACTAATCTATTATTGTACACATTCACCTATTAGAGTGTGGAATTGACCTCTACAAGTGTGGATATAAACTTATGTGCTAACTTGAATTGTACCTCATATATCTAATCTGGTGGATTATGGATGGTTGTAGTTCACTTCATTTCAATTTTAATGATCCATAAACTAGGGAAATATTACACGTGTATTCATCAATATATAGATTCCCAAGAGAAGTACTTGATTGATTACCTCAATATGCACTCAAGGAAAACTTAGAGTAATACTCAAACATGCAAAATTAGACAATTAGGTAATCACCGACAATTACCACACACAAATATAACAAGAGAAACCTTAAATCAAGGAGAAAACTCTAGGAAGAGTGAGAAATGCTTCCCATTCCAAGTGTTTTACATGTCTCATGGACTAATAGAAGAGCATCTTCATGGCAATTACCAACTCCCTACACCTACATACTACATTGGCATCAATATAGACTTTCAAACAACCTATAAACTATAATAATGAGATGGACAACAACCATTAAAAAATATGTGAAATGGATTGAAATCGCTATCTTCCCATCAACAAGATGGACTACAAACACCTTAGGTTATTGATTATGCCTTTCTCAATATGAAAAGGCTTCTTATTAACTTCCTACAACCTCCCTAATGTGCAAAGAAAAAAAGTCACATGCTAAACAAGAAGATCAAACACCAAGTGGTCCAAAGTCCTACTCATTATCCACATAGAGGGAAATTCGTTGCTTTACTAGTGAAATTATTTACCACTTATAACAAATTTGTTAGTGGGAATGAGTAGACATCGGGATGTTTGGTAAGTTCATCGAGGTGAAATCTATTCACCACATGTAGAAAGCTATCAATATGGGAGATTACATGTTCTACAACTTTGAACAAAGTATTTTTAGAGGTGAATCATTCTATCCCTAATCCCCATCAATATTTCCCACATCTATTTTGCACTACCATGATGATAAAT
This sequence comes from Sequoia sempervirens, assembly GCA_007258455.2. NCBI lineage: Eukaryota > Viridiplantae > Streptophyta > Pinopsida > Cupressales > Cupressaceae > Sequoia > Sequoia sempervirens. The sequence continues at coordinate 2,942 of VDFB02090405.1, read as the reverse complement.
TCCTCCTCTAGGCTTCTTTGTGACACTTCAATGAGCTAGGAAAATAATGGCCTTTATCTTCATACAACAAACAAAACTCAATCAAATGAATGTGTGGCCCCCACACGTGCATTCTCAAGCTTGATGTAGGTAACAACCAAAGCTACAAAGTCAAATAGTAACTAGAAATTCAAAATTTGTAAAAAGAATATAAAACATTAAAAAAAAAGTGATCCAAGAAATTACACAATCACTATGACATATATTTTTAGGTGATGCAATATTGTTGTTTCACCTATAAATGCTCGTACATTCCAATCATCATTGATTATTCATATTCCTAGTTCTAATCATCTACCATAACACATCGGCCAATCAACATCATAGTCAAATCTACCACATCATTAAAAACAAATAACCATCTAATTACTTTCTAATTACTCAAATATGAATCTAGTCTATTTATCTTATTACTCAATCATTTAAATTAAATATAGATTACTTGAAACACACCTAATTATTAGCTCCAATGGGAAAGCCCTTTTTCCTTAAATAAAATCTCAAATGGCACCAATATATTAATCATATAATTAATAATAACTATTTTTTTTAATGGCAATATTGTTATCATCATCTATTTTGTCATAATGTGAAGAAATGCATGATCTAACATATAAGATCACATCTCCATATCCACTAATTGTAACAATTTTAGGATCTCTAATAATATGCTCATCATTAATAGTTTGAGATAGTTTATCAAGATATAATTATTCACCAAGTTTATGTATGGAGGTCTAAATAAATATAGAGAAAAAACTATATGATTCATGTGGAGGATATCACCATCATATAGCATGAAAATATCCTTAGTCAAAAGTAGATGGATCCTCGTCATATGATCAAGACTCTTTAAGTTTTCATTAGAGACATCAATACTAGAGAGGATGTACTTAAGGGTAACTTTCTATCAAATATCATGAATTGTCTAGATAAATGACATGAATATATCTAGGATGTTGGAGTAATTAGGATATCACTTGATAATTAATTAATCATTAATTAATTATTAAGTCTCTTATTACTTTATTCACTTAAGTTAAATTTAGGAGTGCTTTTTTATTTATTAGATTGGACTAAATATACGTCAAGTTGTCTCATTACATGATATTAAGACAGTTGTCACAATCTAATCAAATCCTCATTTAGGGTTTTTTTTATGATTTTATAAGCATTCACCTTGATTGTAATCATTAATTCCATTCAATTCAATTACAATTGCAGGTTAATCTCAATATTAAATGCTTGTGTGATAATTGTGTGGATTCGATCTTTTCTCTCTTACTTGCATAGCAAATTAGTTGTTTTGATCTCTCATTTATGTTAGGCATTTTGGTTGCAGAGGATTACTGGGAAATGTGGGGTTCACTATCAACTCCAACATGGTATTAGAGAACCACATATATGACTTACCATCCAAATTTTGAGAGATTTGGCCTTGAGGGAAAAAATGACTCATCCTAGAGTGAAATGAACATTACTGTTGAGTCCAGAATGACCAAAACCTAAGAATCACATGTCGTTTCATCAAATTTGATAAAGTTGAAAAAAAGGAAAAAAAATAGACTTGCACATATCTCAAGATGAAATCTATGACCATTTGTCAAACCTATGCATGCCTCCTCTGGTGCAAGTATGGTTCACAAAAAGGTTTTTTGTTTTTTTTAATATTTTGTTTGAAAAAGAAAAAAAATCATTTGAAATTTTGAAAAACTTAAAAAATAAAAAGAAGTTGGCTTTTTAAAATCATGTGCAAGGCTTGTACCCTACGTAGGCTTCCCTGTGCCACCGTGTACAAAGACATCGATGGCGGGCTCCACAAAGTCCAATTGACAATCCTTATTATTGACGGTCTTCTTTTTGACAACTTCTTCATTGGTCAGCAACCACTTTCCTTCCCTACAATGGTGACCAAAGACTTTTGACAACCTTTTTGTTTTAGAATATTTTGATTCCAAGAGCATCTTTAGCGAATAGAATCACGATGCCCTTGTATCGAGCATATTCAAATGAATCTTTTTTGATGGTCAGATTATTTTTTTTACGAATAGAGGGAATATTCCTTGAATATTCACTAAATTCATGCTAACATCATATGTACAAATGGTCATACAACCACCTCTTTGCCCCCCTCTTAGCCCTCTTTTGTCCTAAAGGAGCAAGTTTTTTCTTTTTGGCATAATTTGGGCATACAGTGTCAAAATTGGGCAGACAAGATATCATCAGAAAGATGGTTCCAAGCACTTTCCAATGGTGTAGGTCTCATCATCATATTTTGTTGGTTTATTTTATGCTTAATCAAAGTTAGATCTTCATTTTTTTCTTTTGAGCTCATAACTTTTGCCTGTATCTATGATTTTTGTGATTCCAATGCATTGGAAAGGTATTTCAAAGCTCTTCAAATCCATTCATGTGATTTTTCCATAATCTACCCTAGGTATTTTTTATTCAATATTTTGTGATTTCACATTTCTATCAATTACTTGGATGTCTTGGAACTTGGAAAGGATTTGTTTATGTGAGATGACTTCATCTGATCTACTTTATATGTACCGAGGCTATTAGTCTCTAATTTTATCATTTGAGGAAGTATCATGGGTTTTTTGTTCATCCTCCTATGGTCATCCTAGCAAAGGATAACTATGAGTCTTGGCGAAAAAAATTCTTGACACATCTCAGGTGGCTTGATCTTTTTCCTTATCTTTATGGACTCATACCTACACCAGACACACCAAGGATTTATTCAACTTGGGGTATTACGAGTGATCATGGTGTAGGGGTTATATGTTTTAGTGTTGATCTTGACACTAAGTGTGTTGTATCGGACATTGATTGTCCCCACACACTTTTGAGTCACCTTTGGGAGATTCATGGAGACTGAAGACCCGTGTATCTCTCCACAC